>JADRCD010165840.1:8575-48934 GCA_019843815.1 Montemys delectorum | reverse complement strand
GGAGCTCTGAGGGTACTAGTTAGTAATTGTTGTTCATCCTAAGGGGCTGCGAACCCTTCAGCTCCATAGAACCTTTCTCTAACTCCTTCATTGGGGACCGTGTACTCAGTTCAATGAATGGCTGTGAGCGTCTACATCTGATTTCGTCAGGTATTGTCAGAGCCTCTCAGGAGATAGCTATATGCTTGTCCTTCCTTCAGTCTCTGCTCCATAGTTAATCTCTGCCACTCCTTCTGTGGGTATTTGATTCCCCTTTTTAAGAAGGAATGAAATGACCACCTTTTGGTCTTCCTTCTTCTTAGGTTTCTTGTGGTTTGTGTGTCGTTCTTCCTGTATTCCAAACTTCTGGGCTAAGAACCACTTATCAGAGAATGCATACCATGTGTGTTCTTTTGTGACTGGGTTACCTCGCTCAGGATGATACTCTCCAGATCCATCCATTTCCCTAAGAATTTCATAAATTCATTGTTTTTAATAGCTGGGTAGTACTCCATTGTGTAGATGTACCACACTTTCTGTATCCATTCCTCTGTTGAGGGACATCTGGGTTGTTTCTAGTTTCTTAATAAAGGAGAACAGGCCTGGAATAAGCAAAGTATACTGGCTTTCCAGCCATTTCTACAATCATTAGCAGGGATGACTTTATAGTGTAGTCTTAATGGGATAGACTTAAAATTATGATGCAAATTTTATAACTCCATGTTCACAAAGCAAAGACCTACTAAAACTTTATTAATTTTTTAATTGTTAAAAACATAAAATTTGTCATTTAAATCATTTTTATATCTGGGTTTCCAAAAACAGTGTGAGGAAGAGCTTATGTATTGTCAGTAGGTAGAGAGAAGTTTCAAGAGTGAGATATAGAGGTATAGTCAATGATAGAATAATATATTAAGCATAATTAACCACCAATTCCTACTGTCTACTGAATTATGAGGGGCCTAGGGACATAGGTATGAAGTGCAGGAGCTCCAAGAAGCTATGTTACCGTATCTCAGGACAGTGGAAGACAGGAAGAGGAGACAAACTTATCTGGAGTTTTGCCATGCATTGGTTACAGATTAACTCAGTGGTGATAATTTTCTCCCACACATTAGGGGTTCATACTGACGGATAACAAGATGTGTCTGCTATAGCGATGGCTAAGGTTGGGGAAGAAGCAATTGCATGCAAGAGGAAGGTAGGCACTGCCAAGATGTACCTGAATAAAATTCAAGCCCATGCTAAGCTGGTTGCTGTAGACAGGGCTCGAGAAAGTCCATAAAGCTGAGAGCATTAGAAGAGGTCCAGGCAAAAGAGAACCAAGGTGACTGACAGCTACTGACATGTCTCCAGACACTCTGCAGTTGCTAGTCAGTACAACTTTCACACCAGCCACATAAGCTGTAAGGCTCAATGATATCAACTAACTTGCATAAAACCACACAGACAAGAAAAATGCAGCTTACTAAATATGCATGAAGCCCATGGTTCAATTTTCAGTCCTACAATCAAAGAAAAAGTTCCTGGACTAGGTAGGGATGGTTATGCACCTGTAATCCGAGCACCTTGGAAGTGGAGGCAGGAGGATCAGGAGTTGAAAGTCATTCTTGATTACACAGCAAGGCTAAAAGCCAAGCTGGGCTACTTGACACCCCGTGATCCAGTGTCACTTCTGTTTCTATTATAAAACACACTGGCAAAGTTTAATTTAGTTCACAGTTCCACGTTACAGTCCTTCATTGTAGGTAATCAAGGCACTTGAAGCAACTTTTCACACTACAGCCATAGTGAAGAACAGAAAGAAATTAATGCATGTACATTCACTTGCTAGCTTGATTTCTTGTGCCCACTACTACACAGTTAGGAACCCCTTCCTAGGGAATGGTGACACCAACAATAGACTGGATCTTCCCACATGGATAAAGTAAATTAAGATACCCCTTCCCCAATATACCACAGGCCAACCTAATTGCTCATTGAGACTCTTTTTTGGTGAGTCTAGGCTGGGTCACGTTTAGACTTATAACAAGTCATCATGCCCAAACAAAACAGAACAAAGCACAAAATATGGAACCCAAGTTTGGATCCAGATCAGATTCTGACTTGGTGTTTTCTTATGGAGACTTTGAAATCCTGCTTCACACATTATCCTCATCACTGAGCTAGGTTCATTCCACTGATTACATAGCATTCCTATCCCTGAAGCATTTTACAGGGAAATAAAAAGAATTTATGAATGAGATGGCCAAGTATGAAGAGACAGGAAATGCAAATATCAAACTTGGCCCCATGGATAGATAGGCTTGGGGAAATTTATGAGGTAAGGTGGCAAGATGTTTCTGACTTGGCAAAAGGTGATTGGAGACAAAGTGCTTTAAGGTCTGTACCGACTGTAACCAGACCCTGTGGCTCTTTATAGCACATATGTTCAGGGGATGGTGGAATTACTGTAAGGAGAGAGTGGACTTTTTAAGTCTGCCGTTCTCAAAAGGCAATCACTGTATACTTGCACAGGTTACAGTGGCAAGTTGGTGTTTTTCAACAAAAGAAGATGCCAAGCCCTTGAAATATAATGGAGGCAACTCACATGTGCACATCTCACAGGCACGATGTACATACAACCAAGGCACTGGGACACTGGTACATTGCTCAGCTCAATGACTTCCCAAGTTGGTGATATTTAAGCAAGTTAAAAGAAAGTGAAGCTAGAGGTTTATTCAGATTTTTCCATCAGCTTTTGTATTTTCTGAATGTATTTTAATTACATTATCTACTATCAGTTCTTGGAAATTTTAGAGCTTTGTATCTACACGGGAATCTGGAACAGAGTGACCCCAAAGAACAACACTCCTGGTTCCTAAGGGTTATCTCTGCCTTGTGTCTCTTGGTGAGCCTTAGTATGTTTGCAAGGTTGTCAGATGATCTATTTTGAGTTGTCCCTAGGCGGGGTAGGTTACAGGATTCAAATTTCAGCTCTGTCTAAGGTTTCATAACCTGCCTGAGGAAATGAAAACCTTAAGTGTCAAAAGACCTGCGCAGATATGGCTGGTGCCCATGAACAGAAAGATCTCACTGGATCATAACTTCTCATGCAGTTAATCACTACCGTGTAGCCACATTCTCTTTTCTGGTAGTAGACATGACCTCCCTCACTCAATCCATCCAGCCATCCTCCCTCTCTCACCTTCCTCATCCATTCTTTCCACCTCTCCATCCTTTCACTATTTCCTTCATTCCACATCCATCTTTCTTGTCTCCTACAAGCTTCTACATGCCTGTCCTCTTAGACTCCTCCCTAGTTATTTCTTTCAATGGTGAGCAAGAGGCAAAAACTCTGGATATCTGAAGCAAAGTAGGATGTATAGGAAAGATATTAGGAAAAGAACCAGAAATTAGATAAAAGAAAACAAAAACTCTACTTAGAAATAGGGCATCATAGCACATTGATCCACTAGGAATCTTTGAATGAATAAAGCCCATATGTTTTTCTTCTCTGTCCATGCATCATCTAAGCATGAATGACATCCCAAGAAAATACAACCCAGTAGCCAAGCCAGGCAGCATGTGTCACATGAGTGAAAAGAAACACCCAGAAGAAAGGTTTCTGCAGGGATCCCTCAGCTTCTAAAGTGAGAACACAAGCCATTGGTCCAAAGGAAATGGGGGAATATTTATGAAAAGATGGGTGCCAAGGGGCCAGAATGTTTTTAAAATAATCGTCCTGTTTAAATCCACCTTTCACTTTCGCCCCCACTTAACCTAAGAAGCCTGTAAGATGCTTCCTTGAGTCAGTTATTCCTGGTGTAGGTCTGTGACAATGATACATATTCTTCCAATATCAATATATTATATAGCATAGTATATAGCAATCTACAATATATTTACATATGTATTATCTCATTGCATATTTAAATTTACTCCATGCTATAGGATGAATTGTGTTTTCCCTTTGAAAGCTAATGTTATTAAAATTCTAAGTCCCAAAGCCACCATGTAACTCTGTTTGGAGTTGGGCTTTAAAAGCAGTTATCGAGTTAAAAATGAAGCTTTTGTGGTTGAGTTCTAATCCTTTCTGACTTGTGTTCTCTCATGAAGTAAAAATTAGGACATATATACTATCATGAATGTAATTAGACTAAAGGACATATGAGGATACAGAGAAAGGGTGGCCATCTGCAAGCTACATACAGAGGCTTTAGAGAAAACCAAATCTTTCAATGCCCAATTCTAGGTTTCTAGGCTCAAGAATCCCCAGACAATTCAAATTCTGTTGTTCAAGTAGCCCATCTTACAGCATTTGTTATGGTAGTTGAGGAGACTTGGAACACTTATATAAGAAAACCAAGAATGAAAGAGACCATGACAAGAATTAAAGAGCCCAAGTTCCACAACAAACAAGTAGCAGAAAAGCCAGATACTTAGGTTTTAAGTCAGCTTTCTCTCAGCTTCCCCATACTGTTTCTTTCCTTCCATTGTTAACACATTTCCTCTCCTTCAGTCCATTCAGGACTGATAAAATAAGACAGTCCTTGAAGGCAGCGACTGCTCTTGGCAGTCACCAGAATAGCTAACCTTGTCTTCACTCTCAGGTGTGAGATCTCTTCTCATAGGTGCAGTACAGATCCCTAAATGATTGCCACATTCCACTGGTTTTTCAACAGGTAATCTTACATCAACAGTGACGAGCCATTTGCTGGGGAAACAAATCATAGTAAATCATGATGTGTTTGTTAAGATTATGTGCAACAAATAGTTGTTATGAAAGGGGTCCTGGGTCAGAACAAAGATACCATGCTTGTAGCTCCAGTCACTTTACCCAATCTTATCAGGTGAACCTCTTACAATAATCCAAATTGGACACTTTTAATTGAGGTCTGGGAGGAGCATTTTATTTACTAATAAAGAAATGTAGCAGAGCCTGTATTATAAGAGCTAATACATCAACTGCCCTTAGGTTCCCTCACTGTGGAGAGTATTTTGGATCTCAGTGATCCTTTGGCATTGACCTCTGCTGCAGCCAATTCGTTCCTGCCTAAAACCTTATATTTCATATGATAGAGTATATAGTTCATATAATAGAATAGATAGCTCATTCTATTTTCACTCATGCTGTATAATAACATGCCCAATAGAAGTTGTCACTCATACACACATGCACACAGGCACACATTTCCAAATATCTGTGTGTTCCTGGGTGACTTCCTAAGGACTGTGTCCTCATAAAGGACGACATTAGGACCATATACTTTGGAATGTGCAGAACGATTCTTAGCCCAAGCATAATTGTTTCTTCCAGGCCAATGATTATGTCTAACACTTTAAAACCAATGAGCATTGTTCATTGATTCTGACATGATAGAAGACAGATTGTTCCAACATGTGGAGGCTCAATGCCATGAGCAAAGGAAATGGGAATCTGTCAAGTATAAGTCATAACAATAGAGCATGGTCTGATGGTAAGAAGGATACTTGTGTCAGTTCAATGAATTCACTCCTATTACCTCTGTTTATACCTACTTCATGAGCAATGTTCCTAGCACAATTAGCATATTTTAACTGAAAAAATTGTGTTTTGAGTGTGTGTGTGTCTCTGTGTGTGTGTGGGGGGGTAGGTGGGTGTGCATCCCACAGTGGTTATGTGGAGGGAAGGGGATAGCCACAGATGTCAGCCTTCCACATTAACCTTCAAAACTTTGTGCTTATCCACCTTCACAATTTCATGATTTTATTAAAAATCATCCTGGGAAATGATTTTTAATGGAAATACCAGAAAATGTGTATGTACACCTTGTTTGATATGGGGTCTCTTTGTTCTCTACTGTGTATTCCAGGCTACTTGGCTCATGAGCTTTGGAGATTCTTCCCTGACTGCTTTCCAACTCATGGTCACAGCACTGGGCTCACAGTGTGCACCGCCATGCCCAACTTTATGTATGCCATGGGAACCTAAAATCATGTCCTTATACTTTACCCCCGAACCACTTCATTGGTGCAAGGGGAAAATTATTGAGACTTTCATGAATTATAATATTAAAGCCAAAGAGATCATGAGCTCTGGCTGTATATTGGTCGAATACTAAGAGAAATTTAGAAAAACAGATAGGTCTTTTCAAAACTTTAAGATGATCAGACCCCTAATGTTTGAAAAACCAAGTCACTGGTGAGAGTTTTATTTTTCAAAGTGTGTAGTGGACTCAGATTTGTGTGCCAGCCTGCATACCTGTGTGAGTGTATGTATGCATGCCTGTGTGAGTGTATGCATGCCATTTGCTACTTTGAAATGGGAACAAACAGTAACAGCTTATACTTTTCAGTTAATGGATATATTTCTATAATATAATTTTAATTCTTGGGTTCATAGTGTCCTATGATGTGCAGTGGTTTATTTAACAAATTTCCTCTTCTTGGGAACCTAAGAAACGTCAATACTGTAAGAAATATTGCTGTAGTAAATAGTTTTATGACTTTATAATGTCATGTTTATAATGGAAATATAAGAAAGTGTGCTTGTACAAGTTTAAGTCTTTAGATTGCTATTGCCACTACATCATATCAGAGGAGAAAAGACAGCTTTGCAGTTAAAAGAATGCACTGTTGTGGCAGAGGATTAGAGCTCAGTTTTCCATACAATGCCAGGTAGCTTGTGACTGCTTGCAACTCAAGCTCCCAGGGAAACCAATGGAGTATGTGTGTGCAGATTATACCCCCATACACACATGCACATAATTACAAACAAAATTTAAAGAATGTTATACTAAAATTTATTCTCCACTGCAATGTGTCAAAATGCTAGAAGGAAGAATTTTAATGTTTGTACCATAAAGAAGTGATTGGCTACTCCAGAAGGTAGCAATGCATTGTACTCCTTCACTCTCCCTCTCTCTCTCTCCATATACATACACATATATATGTATATATATATATGCATGAAAATGTGATATGAGTCACCATTAATTTATATATTTTATTTTGTGTGTTATTTAAAAGATAAATTTAATTTATATTTCAATAAATAGTAAAATCTTTCAGACAGACAATTTTGATTGAATTACCTGTTTTTATATTTAGACAGTAATGATCATGCCAGCTCCCCTTACCACAATATGTACTTATACAGACAGACATAACTATATACAGAGAGACACAGACACAGACATCATACACACACACACACACACACACACACACACACACACGCACGCACACAGAAAGAGAGAGAGAGAGAGAGAGAGAGAGAGAGAGAGAGAGAGAGAGAGAGAGAGAGAGAGGGAGGGAGAGGGGGGCATGGGGAGGATAAGATGCTAGACTATATTAGATCAATGCCATCAGTAAATTACAATATATACAAGTGCAGTGGTATCAAACATGGATTTGTTATGATGTAATTTTACACATCAAATAACCCAATAGGGAGTGACAGATCGCAGAGATTATCAACACCAACCAATGCAAAAAGAATCATTGTAACAACTCCCAAGTATCACAACATTCCAGATTCTGGTTGTTATGGTTTCTACCTGATGCCAATCAACTACCAGTGAGACTGCAGGCATGCACGTACATGTGTATGTAGGACGTGAACAGCATTACTGATAACAACAGTTGTAGAAAAATGTTACGAGATTCTTAAACCTGGAATGGTTGGAAAGAGGTTGGCAGTCAAGGATGAAGGATAAAGAAGAGGCTATAGTGGCTACCTGCATTGTTGTAGAAACCCATTCTGCAGACCCATGCTTCTGTGTTTCTTTCATTTACATGGTGCTGATAGGCTATGAATAAAGTAATCTTTACTTCCTCAGGGCTGTGGCTTTTGAAACACCCAAGCGTAAGACTTTCAGTCTCTCCATCGTAGCTAAGCTGAGAGTTGACAGTTCTGCTGCATCAAGGAGTGAATTGTAGGCACGATTTTTGAATACAGACTTCCTGCTATGGTCAAAGCTATTTGACTTGATTGAGTACCTTTATTCTCAGTGCACAGAGAACAGGTTGCATTCATTTATGAAATGGTGTGTGTATTAAGATGGTTTATCCATATAGTCATTCACCAACTGTTTTAATGAACAATGGTTCTGCTTGGAGGGTGGCACAGACATTAGATGTGGGTAAGAATCTGGTTCATTGGCTGTGATAATTTGGAAAAGCATTCATCTCAGAGAAAGAGTAACTAATAAAGTCCTCTTCTTCAAACTTGATACAAGAGTTACAAACGTCAAGAAAAGTATTCAGTCTCACTCTTTGTTGTTCTCTTTCCTACAAGCTACCTCCCAAGTTAATTGTCTATGTTTATTTTGGTTGTATAAATACTTTTGAAATATGTAAGCTGTTCTGAAAAACCATACTATAGTGTAAAATCATGAAATAAACAATACTACTAATAGAGAGGCTGAGATAGGAGAAGCATGATTTCAAGACAATTATGTGGTACACATCAAAACACCGTTACACACAAATAAGCAGAAAGTGTATATGGTTTGTACAATATTGGACCTATTTCTCCAATTACCAAATTAGAGAGACCATTGGATGACAGTCAACAAATTTCTAATTCCTCATATTTTTAGATTTCAATCGATTAGGATATGTTGGTAATATTAATTTTCATATCAAGATATTAAGAAAAAGTAATTGTTACTTCCTGTTGTTTTTGTTGTAAGAGGTAGAATTAGGTTTGTGTGGGTTTGTTGAAAGATTACTTTCTTGCTTCTTCTAGGGTGTAGTTTTGCTCCTTATGTTGGTGTTTTCAGTCTATTATCCTTTGTAGGACTGGATTTGTGGAAAGATATTGTGTAAATTTTGTTTTGTCATGGCATATAGTGTTTTCTCTATCTATAATAATTGAGAATTTTGCTGGATATAGTAGTGCCTTTGGTGATGTGAGGGTCATTGAAGTACAGCTTAATTATAATGAAATCCAATGTCTTAAGATTGTTCTTATTTTGGGCTTATACCACAGTAAGAGCCAAGATTTTAAGCTCTACTAAATACAAAACAAACCATCAAACTAAAAGACTTTATATATTTATGTTCATTTAAAAATACTAGTAGTGATGTATTATTTTAAAATATACAGTTAATATGTTTGGGTTATTTAAAATTTATATTGAGAAAAACATATGTATTTTCAGTATTGCTGTAGACAAGCATCTACATAAGACTGTTAAATTGATTGTTGTTTTATATCAAACAACTTTTATAATACTCGTTTTTATTGTTATAATATTTTATAAATTTTAAAGAATATGATAAAAAAGGAATTGTAGGTATTTAAGGGGGTCTCTGGGAGGAGTTGGGATACAAAAGGGAAACAAGAATGTGATTTAATTCTATTTACTTAAAATATGTTTTTAAATGTTAACAAATTCAGATAAATTGAAATCATTTATCTTTTCTCATCATAATGCAATAAAACTTAAATCAATTAAAAAAAAAAAACTTTCAGTCTCTCTCTTGCCTTGTGATATTGGTAGAGGGGGGTAAAGCTCAGACATTAGAATCAATCCAACTGGGTCCCAAGGAGCAGAACTCTGTTTACCTGTTGGCCATATAAGTTAGGAGTAAGAAATGAACCCCTATTGAGTTCTGAGGACTGACATTTTAAGGTTTAATTAGTCTAGTTTAATTAACACTAAGGTTACAAGGGGTAAAGGGAAGAAGCTGGATTTACAAACAACCACCGAGAAAGGATTGCTAATCATAGGCCCTTTCATCTTACAGTGTGGTTTGGAAGTCATGTATATGAAAGCTGCAAGCAGGACTGCTTTGGGGAGTTTTCCTTCCCCGTATGGCCACCCTGGGCAAGCCTCTTCATGATCCTCTAGGACTGGTTTGGAATCACTGGTCTGAACATAAATAAGAGCTGTAGCTGGGTCGAGTGTTCGGCTCAGCTAGACCAGGCTCCGTTAGGAGATGACTCAAGCTACGTCAAGTAAACCTGAGATCCTCAGCTTCCTGACCCAGAACATCACCAACTGATCAAAATCAGACATGGAGATGGTACCAGAATTGATTTTATGTCCTTAAGGACACCAAGGTACAAAAGAGTGGTCAAATGGACACTGTAAGGGGAAATAAAAAGTTAAGTCCCCACCGGTCATTCTGTTTTCTGGAAAGGACTTTGTGGGAGATGTTTGTAGTTTTACTTTTTGCTCCTAAGTGAAGCACCCTGGGGATTTCAAGCAGCGGGAAACTCAGTGGAAAGCTTGCAATTAACCAATTAATATGATGGAATGCAAGGTAAAAACTCATAAAATGGGCCAAGAGAAAGATCACCCTGGCCCTGAATGAAGAGAACAGACTGCTTATATTTATCAGGTTAGCAATGTGAATGCCAAGCTCTGCCTTCGATCATGCTGAGTGGGAAGGTGCGCAGGTCTGCTCCATCCGGGAAGAGGATTTTAATGATGTGTGTTTTATAATGAACAGCCACATGCTGCCTTGGAAACTTTGCTAAGTCAAGTCTGCTGGGAACAGTTCTCAGTTCTGACTTTTCAGTTTGGAACATTTAGGCCATATGTGTATATGTGTATATATAACATATGTATATATATATATGTATATGTATATACATATATATGTGTGTATATATGTAATATATACACATAAGTTGATAATCTATATTAACCTTTGCATACCTTCTGCTTCTGGTATATCTCATCACTATTCCAACTAACATAGATTATAGTGGCATAACATCTACTTTATATATATACACATATATATGTGTGTGTGTGTGTGTGTGTGTGTGTGCTCATGTGCGCTCGTGTGTATAATTTTATTTATTTACATCCCTTCTTGTCACAACCTCCAAATATCTGGGTCTCTCTAGATGAAAAACTTCTGTTGTGCTACACTCTATTAGTGAACCGGAGTAAGTTTAAGAGTTGAAGAAGTACAAACTGGGATTTCTGAACTCCAAAGAAGTTCTGTCTCTAGAGTCCATAACTGAATTACTTCTCTTGCTTTTTGGACAAAATAGTTGACAAATATGGCTTAATTAAGTTGGGGTTTATCTTGGATCACTGGTCCAAGGTACAGTTTACTGTGGCAGAAAAGTTGTTGCAGTAGAAGCTGGAGGCAGCTGGCCATACCGTAGCTACAGTTTAATGGAGAGAGATGAATTGTAGTACTTAGCTCACTTTCTCCTTCTGCTTCAGTCAAGGAAGGGTGCCATCCCCACAAGTAGCACCTTCAGTTCACCTACAATACATGCTCCCTCTTAGACATGCCCAGAGATTTATGTCCTATTCTGTCAAGTTGATGATCTATATTAACCTCTGCATACCTTCTGCTTTTGGTATATCTCATCACTATTCCAACTACCTCATATATGTGATGTCTCTACTATCAACACGTTTTACCAACACAGTAGATGTAATGGCAAGTATATGTGTTAACATGACTCAGCTACAGGATACTCCGGTGTTTGTGGACAAATTCTCTATGTTTCTGAGTGAGGTGAGTGAATAAAGTATAGCAGACTAATCTCCCCAGTGTAAAGGGAGCTCACTGAATCCCTTGAAAGACTGAGTGTGGCCAAGGAGATATGGCATCCAGAATGCCATGATGCCTAGAATTCAGATACAAGCCCCTTTTCTGATGCCAGCCCTGCCTGATATACCAGCCCTCCTACCACTCAGTCTTGAATCAGAACTTCTGCTCTTCCAGGGTTTAAAGCTGGCCTGGCTTCAGATGGCAACTTAAGGCACATTCTCTTCTGGGTGGCTGCCTCTGATTACAGATCTTGAGACATGCCAACTATCATAATCACATGAGCCAATTCAACAAATTATTTATTTTAAAGTATCTGTTAGTTTTTCAAATGAAGTCTAAAAAATAACAGAAATGACACATCAAATTGAACAGAGGGTCATACTGCTTTTTACTGACTAGCAAACAGGGTATTTGAAATTAAAAATAACTTCTAGGGTATTTGGGGGCTGATGTCATATCAGACAATGGTGACACTGAGCCTTAGGGTTTGCTTCAGAGTTCCTCTATCTTTTACTTAATGTTGTTAATTTCCAGAGAACATTTGGCATTTATTCATTGCTGCCAAACTCCATGGCTAAAGGGCAAGAAAGTTGGATGATACACACACACACACACACACACACACACACTGCAGAAGGAAATATCTCTAGACCTAACATATGTGATCTGGTTCTTGTTCAGCTAAGTTTTGAATTTTTAATAATTAAAAAGTTATACATCAAGCCAGGCAGTGGTGGCACATGCCTTTAATCCCAGCACTTGGGAGGCAGAGGCAGGCAGATTTCTGAGTTTGAGGTCTGGTCTACACAGTGAGTTCCAGGACAGCCAGGGTTACACAGAGAAACCCAGTCTCAAAAAAAAAAAAAAAGTTATACTTCAGATTGCTTTTGCATTTGGCTAACAATGAACAACCTTAAAGTAAAGGTTTTTTATTTCTTTAAATATTGTGCAGGGAGACACCTTTGGGCTTTTATGTGTCTTTTGTCGAAAGATCTTACAGATCAACTATGTGGAAAAGGTATTCATCATTGCTGTTCTATCTCAAATGCCTTTTTGGGGGAAAAAAATCTCTCCTTATTCCTTAGAAATTCTTGGAAAACTCAAGTTACCTCAGGTATATGCCTACATCATAGGGATTGCCATATTTATTTTATATTTTATTTCTTTCCAATTTTTAAATTATTTTGTCTCTGTCTGTCTGACTGTCTTTCTGTATATGTGTATACAATTGTAGGTAAGAGGTCAATATCTACTGTCTTCCACAATCCCTTTCCACCTTTATGTTTTGGTGAGATAGGGACTCTCATTGATCCTAGAGTCTTCTGATTTGGCTGCACTGGATGACCAGAAGTCCCAGAGATCCACCTTTCCCTGTCTCCCATTGCTGGGATGTGCCATTGAGACCAACTTTCATGTAAGTTCTGGGGGAATCAAACTCATGTCCTCATGCAACCATCTTTCCAGCCCCATCTCTTTCCAATATTGCCTTTGCTTTACCTGTGTGGACCAAGCCTCTAGAGGCAATATTTGTTGTATTTGTATCTTCCCTATGTTGTATTACAGTCATATGAATGCCAGGATTTTATAGTATACTTATCATCCAAATAATTGAATGAATTAATGAACATAGTCTTTTGACAATGCTTATGGACGATAATGAACGTAGTCTTTTGATAGTGCTTATGGGTAACGTTTTACAATCCAAAGAAATTGATATTTGGTTATGTGGAAAGGTTAAATAACTTTTCTAGCCTTTTTCTTTCTGAAGCAAGATGCCTTCCCTGTGTTGCTGGGATTACAACCATGCATTGCCATGATGGTACTTACTTACTGTTGGCTACATCATAATTCTCTAGTTGGTGGCTCTACAGCTACCAGTCTAGAAATTTTCTTCATGGACAACTCTCCAAGAGTCTATCTACAATAGGTCTGGAATTTCCTTATTCCTAAAGAATGAGGATTCATCCACTGCAGTGGGTTCTGCCTTCCATGAAATCCGGATCCACCATCTAATCCCCAAGGAGGACTGTTCAAGTTCAAGGGAGACTGATCAAGTTCAAAGAGTCTCCTAGAAGACTACTGGACAATAATTTACAACATTCTTAAAATATAAATTTCTTTTTCATCACAATTACACATACACTCTAAAATTTCCTACTTAATGAGAGCTTTGGGAGTATTAGAGGGAATGATTATAGGGGAGATCTGTGAGGATCGTGGAGAAAGAAAATACTTTGTCCAGACCTAGGTCCACCTGTTGACCTTTATGTTCTTTTGCATGACCTCTGTTCCTCAGTGGATTCCTAGGGACTTAGTGAGGGTATGACTCTTGCTGAGCTAAGGGAAGCATAGGGATTATTCCTGAATCATTCAGATTCTGGTGGGCATGTCCCATGTATTAGGGACTCTTTCTCATCAGGAGAAGCCTAACTTGTTTAATAACAAGAATGAGGATGGTGCCCATAGAGTACCAGCACACAGAGTGCTAGAAAAGATGAGGCCCACATAGACACTTATCTGTGGGAGGTGCCTCGCCTTAGATGATTTAAGCCAAGTCTGAAGATGTCAGTCTAGAAATAGTTTGATCAATGGGAAATCTGGTCTTTGAGTGTAGGGAGGGACTTTCCTGCAGGCGTGGCTCACTGTATCCTTTCCAGCACCCCTCAGCTTATGTCATGTTCATCACCGTTTTCTCTGGCTCTGTAGGAATGAGTCTGCCAAAAAAGGAAGGAATCTGAGTAAAACATGGGGGTATGGCTGAAATAGCTTGGAGGCCCTGCTGGCCTAGAAAAGGGACCTCCAAGTCCCCAGCGAGCCTCTGCGGTGGCTCTGGGATGCTTTCTTTAGATTAGATTCCAATTACACTTAGTGAGATATCTCAGAAGACATCTGTTCTCAGGGTGGAGGTAAAGTTGCTTCCAGGATCTTGACAAACGATCAAAAAAACACCTCTTCCAATGATACTCTGTGCTAAATGCCTATATTGTTTTAGTCTTTCCCAGGCCCTGAGAAATAGACAAGACACTGGCTAAACACTTAAGCAGGAACATGTTACAGGGATACCCCATCTTGCAGAAGGTTTGTCCCTTGGAGGCAGCACTGTTTCCTGAGTGCTTCAATTATTCTTTAGTGATGCTGGAAGTAAAAAGGGTTACTTAAACTCAAACTTGAGCATAGGAAATAAAAATTTGTATTCACTGATCACTTTCTTCTATCTTCTTGTTCACTCTTCCTCTGACTTGAATCTCATGCAGGCAATCTTCATTGCTTGCTCTATCAGATAAAGAGATAGCAATGAGCCATACCTGTGAGATGAACCTGCACTCTAGATTCTTCTAAGTTATAGCCTGCATTTCCTAGCCAAAGAATGTCCTCTTAGCAGGCCCTTCTGTGTCTATGAAGGACACTCTTGGTGAAATCTTACAGGCATATATTTTCCCACCAGATAAAGGGAACATACCCAGAAGGCTATGTCCCAGTGCTTGCTAGCTGGGTGAGCCTGTCTACCCAGGGGATAAGTTGGACTGCTGAAGCCATTTGAGTTCTAAACAAACCACTACAAGCATTAAGGCCCTGACATAGGATACTGCTTAGTGCTGCTTCCAAAAAGCAGACCTTTTTACAGAGGGCACTGAGATCACAAGCTGCAGATGGAGAAGTGACAGTCAGATCCTTTGTCATTTGAGTTAATCTAGGCCACTGTGTTCTGAGAGGGGCTTGGGGGGTATCAGCGACTTCCTATGTTCTTTAGAAAGATGAAAGAGTCCCAGAGAACCTCATTGGACTTAAACTTGATCTTCAGAGCAGAGATGGGAGCATCCTCCCTTATGATTTTATACACAGCTATCACGGTGACCAGTGTGAAATGAGAATTGGTGACAGGGGCTTATTTTAAATGTCCTTGCCATTCAGCACAGAGCATGGACCATAGGAGACTTGGAGCTGTTCTTTTCTTGTAAAAAAAATGCAGCTAATAAATATGTAAATCACACTATCTTTATTCATAACCTGGTAGGGATCAGACATGAAAATAACAGCCAAAATCCACTATTTTATCTATAATATTATGTTGAATTAATATCAAAAAACCTCAAACACCGAGGAAACAGCATGGAAAAAACACCATTATTTTCCTAGTCAACTTCTTGGTGAGAAATATTTAGCAGGCCCGTCAGTTCTCTCTGTGCACAGGCTCGGAACCTGAAATTGTTCAGGTCTGCATATTTATCTGTATTTCTCCCTTTCCTTACCCACCTAGTGCTTTCATCTGAGCATACATTGCCTCATTCTTCAAAGGCAAAAGCTCATGTTGCCTCCCTCTGATGATTACCCTGCTGCCAGATACTCTTCCTTCAGCCATGGCCCTGTCCTTCTTACTATTATTAGGACATTTGGAAGTGTCAGCAAAAAAAGAAATCCCTCCTGCTTTTATTTTTCACTTGGACCCTGGAACCCTCCAAGGTGGAGGAAGTCCTCTGGGACGAAGCTTTCACTGCAGTCTCATCCATCCTCAGTCCCCAGCCTGTTGGTGTCTTTCAACACTGCATCCTTATGCAAACCCTGGGGACTCCTTCACATTGCTAGTGAGGCTGAGAAATGACCCTCTGGTTTCCTTGGAAGGTGTGTTTTGTTCTGGGTCATCCAATTATTCTCACTCACAAGACTAATTACTGCAAGCCCACCAGCTTTTGGTGTCAGAAGTTACCTGTCCGAGTTGACACTGGGATCTCTTGAGGAAAGAACTTCAGGAAGATGGAGATGAATTCTTGCCCCCACTGTCATTTTGTCAGCTTTGTGACCCAACCTCAGTCAGTTTCCTTTCTTCTGAGCCTGTATTCCTAATCCACAAAAGTGAGCTGATGATGCCCAGTTATAGATGAGGGGAGCTCACGAGGTGAGTCTTAGCAAGGTAAGAGGCATGGAGAAAGAGGGCAGACATGGCAGAAGAGGAACTGAGAGTTCTATATCTTGATCTGAAAGACAGTAAGAAAAGATTGACTGTCTTCTAGGAAGCTAGGAGGAGGGTCTCAAAGCCCTCTCCCACAGTGACACACTTCCTCTAACAAGGCCACACCTACTCCAGTAAGGCCATACCTCCTATTAGTGCCACTCCCTGGGCCAACCATATTCAAATCAACACAAGCTCTTATCTTCATTGCACAAAGTGTATGTTGTGATTCCCATGGCAAGACTTACAGGGGCTCTGTGGCTTAATTGTCAATTTGATTGGATGTAAATTTACCATGGAAACACACTTTGGAATGCATCCGTGACTGAGGAGAGAAGCCCCCACAAATGTGGGTAGTACTATCCCACTGGCCATGATCCAGGACTGAGTAAATAAAAGAACGTGAGCTGAACACCAGCATTTGTGTCTCTTCAGTTCCTGATTGCACATGCGCTCTGGTCAACCACCTCATGCTGTCCCACCATGCCTCACATGCCATGATGGACTGTTTCTATACAAACCATGCATCAAAATGAACCCTGTTTTCCTCAAGTTTCTTTAGAAATTTTTTCCATTACAACAAAAACAGTCCTGAATACAATGAGCAATAAGACGTCTGCTACCAAGTTCCACGATTGATGTGGTGACCAATACAACTAAGTGCATCCATTCGTGGTCAACTCCACAGACTCCTTTTTAGCTAAAGACAAAGCTTCAGGGGACAAGAGAAATGACATGATTTTCCAAGTGTGCAAATCTAAGATCACATCCTCATGCATGATGTCAGTGCCCAAGACTGGCCCCAGAGAGTACCAGGATGGACAAAAAGCAGTGATCTCTGGGGACATTTCTTTACCTTCCCCCAACAACCCCTAATGCTTAGAGAAAGGAAAAATACTGAAAAGTTTGGCCAATCAGCTGTGGAGTTACTATCCAGAAGCTACCTACAGTAGAGTTTCAGGAAGGGGTGTAGGGACTAGAATGTAAGTCATTTGAAGTCTTTATAAAAACATTCTGGAAACCAGAGTTCATGGCCCCAAGCTCCAAAGTCTAGAGTCAGTTCCCAGAAAAGTTTTCTTATACTAGATATGAAGGCTTCTTGAGCCCAGGCCACCATGGAGCATGTCCTACTTCCTTTGACTCATCAGATGGAAGACTAAGGGATTTTCTCCTCCCTATCAGAACTTGGCATAGGAGAGTTTCTTTGTTGCTTAAGAAGAAAGTTCCAGCACACTGTGCTGTGCCAATAAATGACACACATTTTGCTTCTATGGTTTTTTTTTCCTTCCTTGAACAGTCAATTCTCATTATTAGCCATGGCTATACTTTTTAAAGTCTCCAGGAACACTGAATTAGTGAATACTCAAGTGCAGTTTTCCACAGAAGTTCAAGTTTAGGATTGGAACCCCGATCACATACTTACTCATCAGGTGACTCATAGCCTTTATGTACTCTACAGGTAAAATGTGTGTGTGTGTGTGTGTGTGTGTGTGTGTGTGTGTGTGAGAGAGAGAGAGAGAGAGAGAGAGAGAGAGAGAGAGAGAGAGAGAGATTGAGCATGCGTGGATGCGGGTGCAGGTGAATGTGAATTACTTAACATAGAATTTATGTTACACAGCACTGTATGTGCCTCATGCCTGAATGGAGCTATATAGTTTTGACACAGGACACATTCCAGCTGTCTTGCACTTAGCAACACTGGACAACACAGTATTCTGTGCTTAGGGGGCCTATCCAAATAACAAAGCTAGCAAACAAAACCACAAAATCAACAACGACAAACTGTGTTTGTGAACAGATCACAGAAAGCCAATTGTTTACATTATGAGAGCTTGCCAACACAGCAGTCCATTACTTCATTTAACTTTCAGCTGGGTTTGTGAGCACTGAGTTGCATGTTCTTTATTACTCTGTGCATGTTCAGAGCAACCAATGCGGTGCCATGAGCATTAATGTTGGGCTTACAACTGAATTTTAGTGTATATATGAATCTACAAACTCAGAAACTGTGAATAATGGACTCTGCTATTAGTGATTGGTTAGTGGTGCTATGAAGTTTTGTGGGGGGGGGGGCGGAGATCAATGAGCCAATGTCCTTTAGCAATCAGTCCATCAACCCTGCATTAACTTTACCCAACACTGGAACTTGTGATAAAGCTGGTAGTGGATAGTATTTATGTGAGTCTCATACAGGGCAAGAGTCGGTCTTTTTTTCTGAAAAGTTCTGATAGTAAGTGGTGAAGACTTGTCAGTCATGTGCAACCAAAGACAACTGCTTATTGGTAGATGTGACTGAGTTCCAAAGAAACAATATTTCCAAAAGCAAGAAGGGCCCTGAGTTATCCAGAAGAGTGCAGTTTTCGGACCTCTAATATAGGTTTCCACTTGTGTGCAGGAAGAATAGTCCTTGTGGCTTCTGAGCTGTGTCTTCTTTCACAAAAGACTGCAGGGTGCCAAGCAGGACAGTCTTTAAAGAAATGTTGGTAGGTAAAGTAATAGAGCATTCCGTAATACTGTACTCAAATTATCCTTTATTTTCCACACAGCATCCTAGAAGCCCAGTTGTTGCATTTTGAGAGGAGAGACAAATAAGTGGAAGTTATCAGAATCATTATCTTTATTTTACCACCAATTCCATCATTACCAATACCACCACCAGTGCCGTCACCATTAGCAACACTGTCATCATCACCATCCATTATCATCACCATGTTCCTCAACAAGTCACTTATTAAACACTGTAGGTTGACAGTGCTTCTCTCTGTGCCCACACAAGAATCACCATAGTAGATTCTATTTTTATCTTTATATTATCAGGGGAAAATATGAGAGTACAGTGATGTAGAGCACTTGGGTTAGTTACAATTAGGGACTCTGCATCTTGTGTTTACAACTGATGATTTTTCAACTTTTTCTCATGCTACATGCAGAAGTCACATATGCAGACCCATTTCCATTTTCAAAAGCCTATCTCATGGTTAAAGTCTCTTGGGTATGCTGCTCCTTTTGTCTAGATGCCCTAGATGCCCATCAAGGGTGATGCCTGCCTATTCACCCTTGAAAACATGTGGGAATCATACTATGTCCCCTTTGTGAACTATTTCTCTGTCTTCTTGTTCTTACCTTCTCAATATGCAGAAATAATGACTCCCTACTCAGAAGAAATTCTGAATCTCCTCCATATTTTTAACATAGGGCAGTGAATTGCAAATATGTGAGGATGTGTCCAATGATACCACTCATGTATGTATCTTTCCAATGTAATATGGTCTCTAGCACATAGTACATGCTTAATAGATGCTTACTGGATATAAATATCTTACTGGCCTATTTAGAATAACACTCAATGATCGTTTCTGGAAAAGCTATTAAGTAAAAAGAAAAAAAGGATATCATCTTAGGTTGGACTTGTGTCCCTCTGTAGCTCAGGGAGTTATTTGAAAGGGGAAATTGCTTTGTTCTACCAGGGAGGCTACATCATTCCCTGGAATGTCAATCTAAAAACCATCTAGGATGTCATCCATGAAATTACCTCAACTACTCTATAATAAAACTGACATTCTCATTTCGCTGTGTCTACATTCATCATTTTATTGTCCCCTCCAGGGGGCAGAAGTTGTAGGTGGCAACAAAATGTGGCCACTACAGCTGAAGAGACCTGGTTCAGTACCAACCTTGCTCTGTGAGGCCCTGGAACTGGGGACAGGATCTCAGATATTTTGACTCATAGTTATCTATATACCCTGAGATTAAAAATCCCTTCTTTTCAGGGCTGTCCCAGATTGCAAATGAGACATTACATGTCAAATATGCAGAGCATTTTGAGAATAGTGTTTCTATAATCAGGTTTATTAGTATTTCATTCATTATGAATCTTCTTGGTATCTGAATTTATCCCACTTTCACAGACTCCATGTTGTGATGGCTCAGTATGGTATGTATATCATTGCTCCCTACCCTGGTGTTCATTACAGCAGACAATACTAATCAACAACAGCACTATCTGCTCTTCTGATCTTTCTAAGTAAAATGCCTAATCAGTGACATATTTCTCAAATTATTGGCCCTGGACAGCCAACTTTAACTCTTTGGTAATCGACAAACATTTGCACATGGGAACATTTTCCTACTGTGCATGTACAATACCATTATAGGACCTACACTGCACAAGAACCAGGATGCCGATTTGAGAACACAATGAATGCAGTGCAAAACCTGCTGATGGATCACATTTGCGGATAGCGTGGTTGCATTAAAGTGCGTGAAGAATTTCTAAATGGTTATTTTCAGTTTCTGATCTTGGGTGAGGCTTTGCAAATTGTTCCTCCCCCAAGCAGATTTCTGTTGGTAGGGGGGTTAGACTCTAAAATTAGCCCCCTCTGATATGCCTGATACCAGTTCTTTCTTTGGAAAATGAGATAGCACAAGCCATGAATTCTCTTAGGTAGATCAAAGGAGACAATGCACAAGAGAGCCCTTTGTAAACTCTGTAGTGCTATTCAAACTTAGCATTATGATTTTGATCCTGACATACATTTCTTAGTCCTTGGAAATTAGATAACGACACATGTAAAAGCTTTGCTCAACAAACATACATGACTTCCTCATTATTGTAGTCTTCTCTTTGTATTTGTTTTCCCACACCAAGTATATTCATAATTGTTTTATGTTTGTCCTGGTTTGCTAGCACTTTAAGCCTATTATAAGAGGATGTTAAATGTCACTTGCTTTCAGCAGGGCCCCAGGATATGAGAATGTAATAGGTGCCAAGTACTCCACATCCTTAGCAGGCATGGTGGGTAACTGGAAATCTTCTTCCACTTCCAGGCCTGAGGGGAGAAGGTCAGGGGGAAGACAGTTCAATTTACCAAATTACTAGGATGTGGTCTCCACTCTGTTCCTTAAGTGAGTAAAAGGAATTCTGCATGACTTGAAGTCAAGGGAAAGACACCGAGGGAGTAACCCACGGGGGCCAATCTGAACACACAGAAGTCTCAGTGAAGACTCACTAAAAGGGACCAAAGATGTCCTGGAGAAGAAATGTGGTCCTGAGAGTTGTGTAAGGGGTTTGGAGCTCAGAGCCTGAGGACAGTGGTCCACTGATGCTAGGAAACTTGTTCCCAAAATTCTCTATGGTAGTGGGGGAGGGTCAGCAAGACTTCTTCCCAGATGCCATGAGAGAAAAACAAAGCAAAACATGTGCTTTCCACCCTCCATCCATGGGAAGCAGTGGCAGGTCATAGCAGTGCCTGCTGGAAGGCCTAGTTCCTTTAGCCTCTGGAATCTGGCCTGTGATGTTCAGAAACCAGAAGTGGATGCCAAATGCCAAGCACTCATCCTGAAGCAAATCTGAGTTGAAAGAGGATTTCCCAGTGTTTGGATAATTCTGTTCTACCCTGTTGGACAGAGTGTTTTAGGATGGACTTAACATGAGGGTTCTGAATCAAGGGATTCTTTGTTATCTCAAAGCCAAAAGAAAGCAACCATGTTTACCAGCTGTAGGAGTTCTCTGGTAGAATTTTTTGGATTGCTTATGTATACAATCATATCATCTACAGGTAGAACTATGTTGACTTTTTCCTTTCCATTTTATATTCCCTTGATCTCGTTTAATTGTCTTATTGCTCTGGCTAGAACTTCAATCAAGTACTGTATTGAAGACACATAGAGAGAGTGGACAGCCACACTTGTCCCTGATTTTAGATGAACTGCTTTAAGTTTCTCTCCATTTAGTTTCATGTTGGCTATCAATTTGCTGTATATTGCCTTTATTTTGTTTAGGGAGGCTCCTTTTTTCTTTGATCTCTTTAATTCTTTTAACATGAAAGGGTGTTGGATTTTGTCAAAGAATTTTTCAGCTTCTAGTGAGATGATCATGTGTTTTTTATTCTTTCAGCTAACTTATATGGTAGATTCCGTTGATGGGTTTTCATATATTGAAATACCCATGCATCCCTGGGATGAAGCCTACTTGATCGTAGTGGATGATACTTTTAATGTTTGGATTCAGTTTGGGATATTTTATTGAGTATTTTTGAGTTTATATGGAAATTGGTCTGAAATTCTCTTTCTTTATTGAGTTTTTGTGTGGTTTAGATATCAGGATGACTGTGGCCTCATAGAATGAGTTTGGTAATCTTAATTCTGTTTCTCTTTTGTGGAATAGTTTAAGGAGTACTGGTATGAGGTCTTCAGAGGAGAAGGGGCTCTCTCTCTCGCTCTCTCTCTCTCTCTCTGTGTGTGTGTGTGTGTGTGTGTGTGTGTGTGTGTGTGTATGTGTGTGTGTGTGTGTGTGTAGGGCACCAGGAGGGGGCAGTGGCTGTGATTGAGGTATAATGTGAATGAATAAACAAATTAACAAAGAAGAAAAATAAATCAATGGTCCTGCCTTAGTTTTCATTCTAGATAGGAAATGAAGTTGGATTTGAAGAGACAAAGGAAGTAAAAATTAAACCATATTCAAAGGACAGAATTTGCCTGTTGTACTTGGTTTTCTTTCCTTGGTTTCTTGGTAAAACTTTGCATTATGAAGATTAATGGGTTTTTGGAAAGACATTATTATTATAAGGAGAGCAGTATGACTCCTATCGCTTCCTTCCTGGGCTCTTACTTTATCTGCTGTATCAGCATCATTCTCCCCTGACTCATCCACAGCCTGAAGGTGTTTGCACGTCTTGTTATCTCCTATTCCATGTACTTAAAAATAATACATTTTATTTATCTATCTTGTATGTGCAAAGGGGCAAGTGTGCCATAGTGAATTTATGAAGGTCAGAAGCTGGCTTTGACTTATGAGAGTCAGTTTTCTCCTTACTACAAATAAGTCCTGTGGATCAAACTCAGATTCTCATGCTTGTCAGTAGGAACCTCTATCTGTTGAGCCATCTTGCCTGCCTTCTATGTACTTGGGTCTGAGACTGGAATTGGTTGGGTTTGGTTTCTCTTAACTGGCATCTGTGTTCTCCTGCCTGGTCCCTCTTGTGGGTACCTGTAATGTTTACAGTGATACTGTATTTGTGTTGACAAGGCAATTAGCTAGGTTTAGAGCTACCACTTTATAGCTGGAAGGTAGGATACTGTTTGAAAGACAAGCATGAAAAGCATGGCTTTTTGACTCCAGGAAGGAATATTCATTGTAATAGACGCTTAATCTCTGGTCATGTCATGCAGTCCTTGAGTGCTGGGACATGAAAAGAGGAGCACACAAAATGCTCCTTTTGTAGACAGAAGTCTCTCCTTGAGAAACAGCTCCTGTGTTCAGATATTCCCTGCAAGCGTAAGTGACTGCATGTCATGACATTTTTACTCATAGCAAGGATGGAGAAACACTCTAGTTATTCACAAAGTATCCTAAAATATATATGAAGTGAGACTATCACTTTAAATAAAACTGGCAAATTGACTTGCCAATGCCAAACTTTGAGTGAAAATTAGAATTTTCAAATATTCATATTTGCCACCATGACCTTGGCAGGCTTTTTGATGTTAACAAATGTAACTTTTTGATGTTGTATGCAAAAGACACTTATAAATCATTATAACCGCACGAATTGATATATGTATGAAGGAGTAAAAATGTTCATGAGTTAAATATATATGCAAAGGATGAAACTGAGCTGATAGATTTTAATATAACCATGTATAGAACAGTACACTGATAGACTGCTTGAACTGATCTTCAAAAAAACAAAAAACAAAAAACAAACAAACAAACCCAAACATACTTTCTGGGCTTGGCTATCCTATTAGAGAAAAATAGTCCTAATTCATTAAAAAAAAAGGGGGGGTATTAAACTGTCTTCCAGTTTTTGTCTACCAAACTGAGTGGAGTTAAAGAATGCAATAAAGCTTTTAAAGAACACACATCACACCATGTAGTTCTTTTAACTATTTGTGCAGAGTTGAAAGTCTGAAAATTGTTCATGAGAAGTGTAGTATTTATCTAACTGACTTTTTATTTAATGGATTAGTAGGTGAGCTAGAATTTTCTGTCTTAACTCCTTGGTAGTAAATTCTTATAACTCATATGAACAATTTCTTTTTGAGTCTTAAATAAATTAATGGGGCAAAGTTTCCAGAAAGTGAAATTCTTATACTTGGAAGAGTCTAGTGCATCCTGTGTTTCTCATGGAGACATCAGTAAAGAACACTTCTATGTTGTGACTAAATGTTCATTGTGGACTTTGAGCTGTATCCTTTGTATAGGAGGTATGCAAAGAAAAGTAAACAATGCCAATGACCTTTTAAGAGACTTACAGTTTGGTAGGGTGGATGAACAACTAAGTAGTTCCAAGAAATTAATGCAGTTTTAGTGCAAGGTTGTTCAAGATCCTATGACTATGCTGAGAGTAAGGACTACAAGCATGAATCTGAGATTTATATCTTCATATCGGAGATTCTCATGTTCAAAGATGAAGTGCTCTGGCACAGCCAATCATCAAGGGTAAATGGTTAAAGCTGACAATTCGTTGATGGAGGACACTGCTTCAGAGGAGGTAAAGACCAAATGATATCTCCATGGAGAACAGAACTTAATCTAGACAATGGAAAAGGAAATGATAGGAATTGGTATCAATAGTCTTATAGGCCTAATGAGAAGGATACTTCCTTTCTTGATGTCACTTACTGAAAGTTTTTACCTTTGAAGACGGGAAATCAATCACTCTAGAATCAACAGATGTCCCTAGATTATTTCCAAAAAATTCAACCCAGAGTTCCTTTATGCTTTACTACACTGTGCAAATACCATGACTCCTTCATGGTCTTTCAGTGCTTTGCTTTCTTGGACAGACAATGTAATTTTTTACTGACCTTAAACTCTTTAGTAGGCAAACAAATTCTACAAATAGATGTTCTCAAGTCTCTATATAAATAGCCTTTTGGAATTGGATAGATCGCTCCTCTTCCTGATCAGCATCACAACATCTCTTCTGTCCCCCTGATTGACATGAGGCCCTCTGCTCCTTTGGTGAGTACAGAGCAGTTCTTGAACAGAATATATAGTTGTATTCAGATATAAAAGAGGGCCAGCTATTCTGAAGAATTAAGAAGTGAGGTTGAGGTGGTCCTAACTTTTGCTGGTGAGGTGTTTCCTTCCCGAAATGCAGTTCTTTTAAAAGTAGTTTTTCCAGTTCTCACAAAATCATATCACAGAATAAGAAGAGAATGGATGGAGGTATGGGTGGGGAAAGCAGCAAGGATCTTATTGCTGGAGACTCTGTAGGGTTTTTTTTTGGGAGGGGAGTATTTTTATTTTCCTGTTTAAGAAGCAATGTGGAAGCATTGAAGGATTTATTTTTGTATAATCAAGCTAGTATTTTAAAAATGATAAGTCACCTAGAGATAGATGGCTGGAGAAAGGAAAGAGAGGTCACTGAAAGACCAATCGGAGCTGCGTAAGTGCTCCACATGAGAAATAAGGCTTTACTCAGTGTCTTAGTTAGGGTTTTACTACTGTGAACAGACACCATGACCAAGGAAACTCTTATAAGGACAACATTTAATTGGGGCTAGCTTACAGGTTCAGAGCTTCAGTCCATTTTCATCAGGGTGAGAGCATGGCAGGCATGGTAGAGCTGAGAGTTCTACATCCTCATCAGAAGGCTGCTAGCAGAATACTGGCTTCCAGGCATCTAGGATAAGGTTCTTAAGCCTACACGCACAGTGATACACCTACTCCAACAAGGCCACACTTGTAATAGTGCCACTCCCTGGAATAAGCATATACAAACCACCACGCTCAATGAAGCTTTCCCAAGTATTGCAAATTAGGTATGTTTTGCATAGAGAAATACCAGTACTTAATATTACAAGAGGCTTATATTATGGCATAGTAGACGGTCATAGTCATTCTCTTTCATAGGAAACAGGAAGAAACCTGGCATGGAGCAGGAGTCTTGTGTTCTGAGTGACCATACCAGCTTGAGTTGCCAGGGAGTGACTATGTTAGACATGCTAATAAGCAACTGTATAGACAGTTGTAGAGTTTGGGGGAATGGACTGGAATGTGAAATGGATGCTTGGAGGTTCTCAGAATGTGGACAGTAATGAATCAGTGGCCTGGAAGAACTTGACTGGCTGGAACATACAGGATAGGAAAAGGAAAGGGTGGGGAAAGGGTGCATTAACTCAATCCTGGATAAGTGAACAAAGCATTGAGGCAATTAGCAAGAAGAATGAGAACTGGCACATTAACTATATATGGAGAGAGCATGTAGAAAAGTATGTAAGCAAGTACATTGAAGAGAGTGAAGAAAAAAGAAAAGCATGCATGTTAAAGGAGTGTTTTTGATGAGAAAATCTTCCTTCTTCATTCCTCAGCAGGTCCAGGACAGTGGCCAGATGGACGCTTGTTGAAAAACTCCCATGATGCAGCAGCTTATCAACTTAGGAACAGAATCTGCTTTTATCTATTTTATAGCAACAAAACAAGAAGGAAAAATGCATTCCCCTTTCCACTGAGAGTCAACTCAGTTTCATTACAGTCCTTTGGGATGTTTTGTACACTGGTAGTGACATGAGTCACATAGAAAAGGGCAATCAGGGCCAGTGAGATGTCTCAGTGTGTAAAGAGGCTTACTGCCTTTAAACACTGAGGTTAGGGTTAGGGTTAGGGTTAGGGTTATGGTTAGGTTCAATCCCTGGAGATCACATGATGAAGGAGAATTTCTCCTTGTACATTCAGAAAGGATGGTTTGGGCTAGGACAAAATACAAAGTACTTTGGACCTACCTATAAAGATGATCTTGCTGATCTCTACTTTTTATGGTGGTTGTGGTGGTAATGATGGTAATGTGTGTGTGTATGTGTGTGTGTGTGTGTGTGTGTGTACACTTGTGTGTGTGTGGTATTTCTAAGGATGAACCTAGGGCTTCTTGTATGCTAGGACACATTTTACCACTGAAGTTTAGTCAAACTCATATATTAAGTACCATAAAAGACATGAAGAGAGGGCTTGGGTGATGTGTCAATCAGTTAAGATTGTCAAGTACACAAAGCTCCAAGTCAAAGAAGCAGAAGTGGTACTGAACATACTGAACATATGGTCCAAGTTCTCTTCTTACCCCTACACCCTTTCATTCTTTTTTTTTTTTTTTCGAGACAGGGTTTTTCTGTCTGCTCTGGCTGTCCTGGAACTCACTCACCCTGTAGACCAGGCTGGCCTTGAACTCAGAAATCCACCTTCCTCTGCCTCCCAAGTGCTGGGATTAAAGGCATGTGCCACCATTGCCCAGCTCACCCTTTCATTCTTAAAAGCAGAAGGTAGGTAGAGGGGAGAGAAAAGTATCATGTGTGTTGCCACTTGTATGCCCAAGAGAATGAGGAGGCACCCAAGCTCCCACTGACACTTCAGATGTCTAGGCTCAGTGAGAAGCTTAGGCATGGTAAAATCAAGAATCAAAACAGTGAGTTTTATAATGAACATCAGAAATAGTCTTCAGAAGCATATAAATTCCAGTGCTAAAAAATACTATGGGTTGAACATCCCTAGTCTCCAAATAGGTGTCTGAAGTACTCTGGACTCTGAAGGTTTGAGTAAGAGCATGACACTGCAAATGCAAAATTCCAAAATATGAAACATAATTTTGTGCACACAATCACTCTAACATGGTATAAAGTCAACTCCAGGCTATGCACACAAAGAATACATATAGCTTGAGTACATTTCGTGTTTGGAGGGTAGTATCCACCCCATAATACAGCATATGCATATGCAAATGCATACTTTTTTTTCCCTCATGGTCAGCCAAGTGCATGCTCTAGAAACCTACTACTGATCTTAAATGGGCCTGTGGTGAGTTCAAAAGAGAGGGAAGGGAGACTGAGGACAAGGAGTCTGAGACACAGAACCAATGAAAGGATAGTCTACCACCCAGGACTTGGTAGATAACATTCTTGGTAAGGGCTCTGGCCAGAGCAGAAAGACATTGGGAAGATGGCTGCTGACGATCCTTGATGAGAGTCTGAAAAATCTCACCCCATCTGCATGCACGGCACTTACATTCATGCTGTGTCCTGCAGCAGAAAGCACTCCTAGACACCAGGGACTCCTAGACAGAGCGGGACAGCCATCACATGTGCCATAAGGCCCAGCCTAGGAGCACAACAGGACATCCTGCGCTGCCATGTCTCATCCCTCTTAGCCTTGGTGTGGGATGAAGATTGGGGAGCAGACAGGAAGAAAAGAGTGAATTTTGGGAGTGTCATTTTTTTTCCATTAGAAACTAATAGTTTTGATCTTGATTTCACCTGGAGGTCAGAGGACTAATTTGGTGACCAGCACCTTCCCCTCCCTGCTCTGATTTTGGCATATGTAGTGAAATTACAAGAAAGATTTAACTTGAACAGCTTTTGTTCTTAAAACACAGAAAACAGCTAAGTGGTGGCACATGCCTGTAATCCTAACACTTAAGGAGAAGGCAAGAGGGTAAGGGGTCTAAATCCAACCTGGACTACACTGCAAGATCCTGTCTTCAACCAACAATCCAAAACGAGTGAATGAATATACGGATGGATTAATTATTCCTTAATGTCAATTATTTATTCCAAAATCAATCAAAATAAATTTTAAAAGAAGCCAGTGAATAAATATTGGCAGGTTTCCCTCAGTGTGGTGCTAAGTTGCTTGGATCTTTATGATACCTGCCCTGTAAATGGCACAAGGTGGTCTCTATGGCTCATATGCCCTTCTCTCTTCCACACAACCCTGTGGTATGGGGGCAGGGGGGTAACTCAAAACACCCACCTTACTTCACTCTGCTTTTCTGATTTCTTTGTGACCAGGATCCCATCCCCCAAAGCAGTCCTAGCATTTCTGGTATCCTAGCCTTCTCATTGGCAAGGGTAAAGCCTGGAGGGCAGCTTCCAATTGTTTCCCAAGGAACTTCTGGGCTTTGTTAGCTTCACAATAGAGAATTTTTGTTAATATTTTTTATAAGTTAAAAAGAAACTCCTTTGAGTGGTTAAGTAAGGAAGCTGTCTGAATGGTTTGCGTAAATACTGGAATGACTTCACACCCAATTATTTGTACTTAGTTTTTAAATTGAAATGTTCTCTGTTGGGGGGTGGTGAATGGAATAATGTCTTAAGACAGAACCTCCCCCTCTAACTTCTCTTAGAGAGGTAGAGCCCAGGGCACTGAACCTGTGTGTGACATACATGTGGATGATGTTCATCTCCTCTTCCTCAAGTGCTGCTTCTCGATTTCCGAATGCCACTTTCCCCTTTGCTGTACTGCTGTAATCAAAGTGATTTTCCTTGCATGAATTCTGCCTAGAGGGGGAAAAAAAGGAGAAAAAAACTCCATTAAATCTTCCCTTACCTCCTCCTGAAAAACAATTAATAGTGATCCTGACAACAAACAAACTCAATGGCTGGTGTCAAAAATGGAAAGGAGAGCCAAGAATTCAACCATCATTGAGAAACTCATAACAATCACAGGCACTTATGTATGTTTTAGCCATTTAGTCTGTGTTTCTAGGTTGCATATGACTTGTCAATGACATAACTGCCTAAATTGTGAAGGAAATACACCGTTTTTTCCCATTTGGCTTTTTGTCTGAGATATTTGAGAACAAAGACACCAACTTTGCTGAGTTTGTAGAGGTGAAGGTCACCCAGTCTGTCATCAGTGTGGCAAATGTCACCTGCCTTTGTGGTCATAGAGTTTAGAATGTGAAGATCTGAGAGGCTTTATGATGAACAAGTAGAAGGACACAGAATGATAAGTCACAACACAAGAGCCTTAAATTGGCATGATGTAGGAGAGGGCAGGGAGCCAGACCAGAATGTAGAAGTGGGAATCCCACCACCACAGCATCCTAGATTAATGACATCTGTGAGTCCAGAGAGACTGGCTGCTGATGCCACTGCTGTTTCACAGAGTCTATGAATCACTATTTCAAGAAAATAGATGCAAAACAGTTGTTCTTTTAATTTTGGATCCCTAAACATGGTGTTATTAGTGCTTTGTTTGGGTTCTTTGCCATAGGAACCACATATCCACACTCATATGTTCTCTAAATCTGAGCTAGGACAAATTACTTAACAACCCAAACTTTGATTTCTTCTCTACGGTTCTTTGTACCCTCAATTCCCCTATAGCTTGAGGTAACATTTTTAGGTGCATTTTACTCTCTAAAATTCCATGGAGAGAATTCTTGCAATTTTAAGTGTTGTGATTTTATAGACAAATGTCTGAAAACATACTTCATTTCTATAAACTATAAAAAGAGACACAAGAGGAAATTCTCTTCATTCTTTTGGTATATCCTGCTTGTGATTGACATTTAGTAAGTTATTTGCTATGACAATTGCACTTGTTTTTGGGGGTCATTGAAATGACCTCCTGACCCAACTGGATAATCTGATCCATGAGAGGTTGGTCAGCTGTTGGTGACAAGTATAGAGCTTTCTAGAAGACTCGTTAGTAATTACTGAGTTAGGACAGCAAAATGTTAGCCTGAGCATAAATCTCTGCTGCCAGAGCTATGGTCTCAACCTTCCAGCACTGCAGTAGGGCAGTCAGTAACTTGATGACAATGCATTTTCTTAAGGAAATCTCATCCATGTAACCTTCATCTTCAGTAATCTGGGAAGGAGTAGGCCTCAGTCTGATGACTATGTGAGTAGTTCTCAATGCTTGAGTTCATCTTGGTCAAGGACATGTGTCAGAAGGTGAGAAGATCATTGCAATAGAATTGAAAACCCAGAAATGAACCCACACACCTATGGTCACTTGATCTTTGACAAAGGAGCTAAAACCATCCAGTGGAAAAAAAGACAGCATTTTCAACAAATGGTGCTGGTTCAACTAGAGGTCAGCACGTAGAAGGATGCAAATCAATCCATTCTTATCTCTTTGTACAAAGCTCAAGTGCAAGAGGATCAAGGACTTCCATATAAAACAAAATGTACTGGAACTAATAAAGGAGAAAGTGGGAAAGAGCCTCAAACACATGGGCACAGAGGAAAATTTCCTAAACATAACACCAATGGCATGTGCTCTATGATCAAGAATCAACAAATGAGATCTCATAAAATTGTAAAGCTTTTGTAAGGTAAAGAACACTGTCATTAGGACAAAATAGCAACCAATAGATTGGGAAAAGATCTTTACCAATCCTACATTTTATAGAGGGCTAATATCCAATATGTACAAAGAACTCAAGAAAGTAGACTCCAGAGAATGGGATACAGAGCTAAACAAAGAATTTTCAACTGAGGAATATTGAATGGCTAAAAGCACCTAAAGAAATGTCCAACATCCTTAGTCATCAGGGAAATATAAATCAAAATGACCCTGAGATTCCACCTCACACCAGTAAGAATGGCTAAAATCAGAAACTCAGGACAGCCGATGCTGGTGAGGATATGGAGAAAGAGGAACACTCCTTCATTGCTGGTGGTATTGCAAGCTGGTACAACCCCTCTGGAAATCAGTTTGGTGGTTCCTCAGAAAATAGGACATAGTATTACCTGAGGACCCAGCTATACCACTCCTGGGCATATACCCAAAAGATTCTCCAACATACATCAAGGGCACATGCTCCACTATGTTCACAACAGGTTTATTTATAATAACCAGAAGCTGAAAATAACCCAGATGTCTCTCAAAAGAGCAATGGATACAGAAAATGTGGTACATTTACACAATGGAGTCCCACTCAGCTATTAAAAATGATGAATTCATGAAATTCTTAGGCAAATAGATAGAACTAGAAAATATCATCCTGAGTGAGGTAACCCAGTCACAAAAGAACACACATGCACATGGTATGCACTCACTGATAAGTGAATATTAGCCCAAAAGCTCAGAATACCCAAGATACAGTTCACAGCTCATATGAAGCTCAAGAAAAAGGAAGACCAATGTGTGGGTGCTTCAGTCATTCTTAGAAGGGGAACAAAATACTCAAGGGAGCAAATATGGAGACTAAGTGTGGAGCAGAGACTTAAGGAAAGGCCATCTAGAGAATGCCCCACTTTGGGATCCATCCCATATGCAGTCACCAAATGCAGACATTCTTGTGGATGCCAAGAAGTGCATGCTGACAGGAGCCTGATATAGCTGTCTCCCGAGAGGCTCTGCCAGAGCCTGACAAATGCAGAGGCAGATGTTCCCAGCCAACCATTGGACTAAGCATGAGGTCCCCAATGGAGTAATTAGAGAAAGGTCTGAAGGAGATGAAGGGGTTCACAACCCCATAGGAAAAACAACAATATCAACCAAGCAGAACCACCCCACCCCCCAGAGTTCCCAGGGACTAAATCACCAACCAAGGAGTACACATCAAAGGACCTATGGCTCCAGCCACATGTGTAGCAGAGATTGGCCTTGTCAGGCATCAATAGGAAGAGAGGCTCTTGGTCCTGTGAAGGCTTGATGCCCCAAGGTAGGGGAATGTGAGAGCGGGAAGGCAGGAGTGGGTGGGGAACACCCCTGTAGAAGCAGGGAGAAAGGAGTTGGGATTAGGGTTTTGGTGGAGCAGGAAAGGGGGTAACATTTGAAATGTAAATAAAGAAAATATCGAATAAAAGAAAAGCCTTCTTAGTCAATGTTTTGATATCAAAGACAAAAAACTAGAAGCATCCAATATATGTATATAGTTTGCAATCTACCAGAGTCACATGGAGACACAATATAAGTTCACTACATATTTCTTTGTAACAAAATTTTTAGTTTTTCTTTCATGAATGAATATTACATAGCCTGCTTTTAAAAGAAGATAATTCATAATTTTTCCTCAATAGATGTTTCTGTCTTTCACATATGATTTATTATGTTTGTCAAATTCCTCCCTAGCTTATTCCCATTTCTTCTTCTTCTCTTCCTCCTCCTCCTCTTCTTCCCTTGCTTATTTTGATTATTGTTGTTTGTTTTTTTTTAGACAGAACCTTGCTTTGTTGCCCACTTATCTAGGCTTGTCTTGAATTTGTGAGGTTAAGCCATCTTCAAAGTGTCTGAGAATTAAGAGTATAATACCACTTTGGATTCTATTTTCTTCCTTGAACACTCATGAGAAGGAGAAAAAATTTACCTTGGAGTACCTTTAATCTGCTACACTGCTACTTATCACATTCTTCTATATCTGACCTAGTATTTTCTTCAATAAAAGGCAAAATTTTGGACTGTCAGATGTTCATTATCTCACTAGCTTCCACCAACCCCTATGCCAAGTGTGTCATCAGATAACATTGGAAGCATACAGCAGAGATTTTTCACTTTTTCTGTAATGCACCAGCTTGATGTTCCCACCAGTGTAATTGGTCAATGACATTAAAACAATCTTGTGACCATAGACAATTCTTGGAACATCTATGGAGAAACATGTCAGTTTTGGTCAACATGAATCCTTATTCCTAAAAACAATTCACATACACAGGGAGACAAAAGTTAAAGCTCCATTAACACAAGATGTTTTCATTGTTATTGGAAATTCTAATGGTGAGGTTGGGGAGATGTCTTGGTAATGTTTGTCACAAAAATACAGGCACTTGAAGATAGATTGCTGATACCCATTATTAAAGTTAGATACAGTAGCAATGCACTTGAAACCTTGTTACTGGGATAGTAGAGACAGGAAGATCTTTGAGGCTTGCTGGCAGAAGTTGAAAATATCAGCTTCTTTGAGAGACCTTGTCTCAGGAAACACAGCAAAGAAGAACTGAGGACAACATCTCATGTCAACCACATACATGTGTATACATGTCTGTGAGTACCCATTTGCACTCTTACATACCCACAGTAATCTTGATGGCTTGTCAATAATTTTCTGTACTTGAGAAATGAAGATTGCAAAAGACACAAGTTTTCCCTCAGTTCCTCACAGACTTCGTGTCTGAAGTCAGTGGGCTTCCCAGAAAGGAAGCCTCTGAGAATTTGCATATGTTTATTTTAATTCAAGATGTCCTGTGGGTTTCTCATATTCTCAAGGAATGTAGACACCAACCTCCAATTTATGTATCATTGTTCTAGAGAGATTTTCTTGTGCAGTCCAGGGATGTCACCTTATTGACTACCTATGATATCTCCATTGGAAAAAAAAACTGTTATTTTAAAATAAAGATTATTATTTGATACAACTTGTTTTATTTTATACTTTGAAATTGTATGTCCATATATAATTTTTATGTTGACATAGAAGTATAATTATATATCTACATATATAAGTATAGTTAGTTATATATGGCATAAAACTTATTAGTCCAAGATATTAAAACTGTTTATGTTATATATATAATAAGCAAATATATTATACACATTTCATGCACATACTTAGAGAGACACACATACATATCTACATACATACATTCACAGTTTGAATATCCTTAATCCAAAATCCTTGGGACCAGAAATATTTCAGATTTTGGAAGTACATATATTTTTAATTCTATAACTTTTACTTATATATGGAATGTTTGTCTTATATATCCTTATATGCATAATGGGACATGTCAGTGCAGAAAGTCATTTATTTTTCACATATACCTTACATACACAGCCTGAGTCCTCTGTGCTTGCCCTGTGCTCTGCCACTGTGGTGCAGTCTGCAGAGCTGGGACCTCTCATCTTAGTCAACTTCTCAGGCATCATCCTCACTGTGTTCAATGTTTTCTGTTGGAAACACCAAAACTGCTGTTTGGGCATTTGTTTGAGAGTCTAGTTTTCTATATCATACACATACATTTTGGTTACTGTTTTTAAAAAAGGAAAGCAATGTATGTTGATTCAAGGGTAGAAAAAAAAAAGCTGAAAGATATTCCCTTGAACAGGTGGCTCACTGTGAAAAAAATTCACTTCTGTTCAATGTTTATATGGGATTTGGACCATAATGTTAGAAGGAAAAACAGAAGCAATTTGTGTTAACTAACAACTGAATGTTTAACTTGTCTTCTTTGGTTTTGTCTTGTGTTTTAATGGCTCGCTGGAATTAGTGGCCTCTCCTCTGGGCTCTCATTTGCTTTGTCATGGGTGTCAGGATCTGTGTAGAGTTGCTCATGCAAGAACAGTGCTACTCCTTATGAAGTAACTATGTTAAGTTAGGGAAGTGCTTGATGGCTAAAATGAAGGGATTCTGTATGTGAGGCTCAACTGATGTTAAGACTTAGTCTTTTGGATTTCAGTTACTTTATGTGTAATAGTAGAGATAAAGTTAGAGAACATTATGATTGTCAGTAAAACACCATCATTGTGATAATAGTTGGTGATGGTTACTGCTGCCAATGTTTAATAAATAGGCTTTTATATGTTTATTAATTAATAAATACCATTTAATGTCAATTATATGGTAGTGATTGGCATCTTATGGCAATTGATGATAGCTCAAAGCAAATTGCTTCCTGGATCTTGCTTCTTGGTATAATATTTCATCTCCTTTGTTTGCTGAGTTCATTTGTTGCCTGTATTGATTCTCCAGCCCAGGGAGTCCCAGCAGAGCTAGGTTTGAGAACTACATTAAAAATATTAACCAAAAGAGGCCAGTTTTTCAGACAAATATGTAATGAAGCTTTGGATGGTCCCAAATGATGTTTCCCAGTGGCTATGCATCATGACCAGTACATAATTTTTCAGGTAGTGAAACTGGAGATTTCAGAAAAAATATGACTTCTAGTTTTATGGATGTACAGGGAATATTCAACAAATGTACCTACCATGTGGTAGGAGGTCATTGAGTCTATTTAGTTGTGGGAGTGTGTAACACATATAGTCTCTTTATAATCTTTATAAATGGAACCCATTGTTTGCCACCATAATATTGTTTTTTCAATCATTAGGAAGAGAGGCAAAACTTGGATAGTCTGTGAATGAATGTTCCCAAATGGAATGTAGCCAGAAAAGTGCTGTCAAATGTTCTAACTCAGAAGTGATACCATACAGTGATCTGTTGTCTGTGAATTCAGAAGAAAATTTACTTTTAAACTATCATATTTATTTAAAAAGCCCTGTATAGTCCTATATCCACTAATGAAATAGAAAGAGTCATTAATAGTCTCCCAACCAAAAAAAAAGCCCAGGACCAGATGGGTTTAGTGCAGAGTTTTATCAGACCTTCAAAGGAGACCTAATACCAATACTCCTCAAACTATTCGACAAAATAGAAACAGAAGGTATTTTAATGGATTCATTCTATGAAGGTACAATTACTCTGATACCTAAACCACACAAAGACCTAAAAAAGAAAGAAAACTTCAGACCAATTTCCCTTATGAATATCAATGCAAAAATACTCAATAACATTCTTGCAAACTGAATCCAAGAACACATCAAAATGATCATTCATCATGATCATGTAGGCTTCAGCCCAGGTATGCAGGGATGGCTCAATATATGGAAGTCCATCAACGTAATCCACTACATAAACAAACTCAAAGAAAAAAATCATATGATCATCTCATTGGATGCTGAGAAAGCATTTGACAAAGTCCAACACTGCTTTATGATAAAAGTCTTGGAAAGATCAGGAATTTAAGACTCATACTTAAACATAGGAAAAGTGATGTATAGAAAACCAGTAGCCACCATCAAACTAAATGGAGAGAAACTTGAAGCAATCTCACTAAAATCAGGGACTAGGCAAGGCTGCCCATCCTCCCTGCTTATTCAATATTGTACTTGATGTCCTAGCTAGAGCAATTAGACAACAAAAGAAGATCAAAAAGATACAAATTGGAAAGGAAGAAATCAAATTATCACTATTTGCTGAGAATATGATAGTATACTTAAGTGACCCCAAAACTTCCACCAGAGAGCTCCTAAACCTGATAAACAACTTCAGCAAAGTAGCTGGATATAAAATTAACTCAAACAAATCAGTGACCTTCTTCTACACAAAGGATAAACAGGCTAAAAAAATTGGGAAATAACACCCTTCATAATAGTCACAAATAATATAAAATACCTTGGTGTGACTCTAACTAAGCAAGTGAAAGATCTGTATGACAAGAACTTCAAGTCTCTGAAGAAGGAAATCAAAGATCTCAGAAAATGGAAAGATCTCCCATGCTCATGGATTGGCAGGATTGATATAGTAAAAATGACCATCTTGCCAAAAGCAATCTACAGATTCAATGCAATCTTTATCAAATTCCAACTCAATTCTTCACAGACTTGGAAAGAGAAATTTGCAAATTCATCTGGAATAGTAAAAAACCTAGGATAGCGAAAACTATTTTCAACAATAAAAGAACTTTTGGTGGAATCACCATCCCAGACCTTAAGCTGTACTACAGAGCAATTGAGATAAAAACTGCATGGTATTGGTACAGTGACAGGTAGGTGGATCAATGGAATAGAATTGAAGACCCAGAAATGAGCCCACATACCTATCGTCACAGCATTTTCAACAAATGGTGCTGGCTCAACTGGAGGTTAGCATGTAGAAGAAAGCAAATCGATCCACTCCTATCTCCTTGTACAAAGCTCAAGTCCCAGTGGAACAAGGACCTCTGCATAAAACCAGATACACTGAAACTATTAGAAAAGAAAGTGGTAACAAGCCTGGAGCACATGGACACAGGGGAAATTTTCCTGAACAGAACACCAATAGCTCATGCTCTAAGATCAAGAATTGACAAATGGGACCTCATAAAATTGCAAAGCTTCTGTAAGGCAAAGGACACTGTTAATAGGACAAAACAGCAACCAACAGATTGGGAAAAGATCTTTACCAATCCTATATCTGATAGAGGGCTAATATCCAATATATACAAAGAACTCAAGACTCCAGAGAATCAAATAACTCTATTAAAAAATGGGGTACAGAACTAAACAAGGAATTCACAACTGAGGAATACCGAATGGCTGAGAAGCACCTAAAGAAATGTTCAACATCCTTAGTCATCAGGGAAGTACAAATGAAAGCAACTCTGAGATTCTACCTCACACCAGTCAGAATGACTAAGATCAAAAACTCAGGTGACAGTGGATGCTGGAGAGGTTGTGGAGAAAGAGGAACACTCCTTCATTGCTGGTGGGATTGCAAGCTGGTACAACCACTCTGGAAATCAGTTTGGTGCTTCCTCAGGAAATTGGACATAGTTCTACTAGAGGACCCAGCTATACCACTCCTGGGCATATACCCAGAAGATGCTCCAACATGTAATAAGGACAAATGCTCCACTATGTTCATAGCAGCCTTATTTATAATAGCCAGAAACTGGAAACAACTCAGATGTCCTCAACAGAGGAATGGATACAGAAAATGTGGTACATGTGCACAATGGAGTACTACTCAGCTATTAAAAACAATGAATTTATGAAATTCTTAGGGAAATGGATGGATCTGGAGAATAACATCCTGAGTGAGGAAACCCAATCACAAAAGAACACACATGGCATGCACTCTCTGATAACTGGATATTAGCCCAGAAGCTCAGAATACCCAAAATACAATACACAAGCCACAAGAAACTCAAGAAGATGACTAAAGTGTGGATTCTTCGCTCCTTCTTAGAAAGGGGAACAAAATACCCATCTAAGGAGTTGTAGAGACAAACTATGGAGCAGAGACTGAAAGAAGGACAATCCAGAGACTGTTCCACTTGGGAATCCTTTCCATATTCAATCATCAAACACAGACACTATTTTGGATATCAGCAAGTGCTGGTTGACAGGAGCCTGATATAGCTGTCTCCTGAGAGCTCTGCCAGTGCCTGACTAATACAGAAGTATAAGCTCACAGCCATCCATTGTACTGAGCAGAGGATCTCCAATGAAGGAGCTAGAGAAAGGACCCAAGGAGCTGAATGGTTTGCAGCCCCTTAGAATGAGCTAATTAGTACCCTCAGAGCTCCCAGGGACTAAACCATCAACCAAAGAGCACACATGGTGAGACTCATGGCTCCAGCAGCATATGTATAGCAGAGGATGGCCTAGTTGTTTATCAATGAGAGGAGAGGCCCTTGGTCCTGTGAAGGTTCTATGCCCTATGGTAGGGGAATTCCAGGGCCAGGAAGTGGGAGAGGGTAGGTTGGTGAGCAGGGGGAGGGGGAAGGAAACAGTGTTTGGTTTTTTTTATGTTTTTGCTTTTTTTTTTTTTTTTTTTGGAGGGGTAACCAGGAGAGGAGATATCATTTGAAATGTAAATAAAGAAAATATCTAATAAAAAAAGAAAGAAAAAAGCCCTGCACAATCAATATAGAGAATTTGCCCACTTTCCCAACTGTTAGAATCATTCAAAATTGGTCTACTTGTAAAAGTGAAGAAACTCTTACTGCTATACAGTACTACTATCTAAACTACTTATTTTTGCCAGGTTTAATGGCTTTCGATTTTGCACTTCAGGATAATGTAGTATATGTGAGTCATCTCTATTCTTTAGTCTGATCCATTATAATGATGCTTTTCCTTGTTTTTCATGATCTTGAGACTTTCAGAGGTCGGACATTCTAGATGTTTTTCAGCTTGGGTTTGTTTGAGCATTTCTTATGAGTAGATGGGGGTTTGGGGATTTAGAGTTGGGTAAAACACTATGGATCTCATATTATTTCCTTATTGTATCATTTTGGGAAGCACACTATCAACAGGATCCGTTGGTCTCAGTCACTTGGCTAAAGTCATCTGTTGGACTTCTCACTGAACTGTTAATTTCTTGTAAGCTTCTTTGGAAATGTTGGAAACGAAGCCTAAGCTAGACTCAAAGGGATGGGAGTTAATTTCTACCTCTTTGAAGAGAGAAAACCTGCATGTATTATTGGGGATTCTATTAGAATGACAAATCCTGTCTCCTCCATGTAGTTGTTAGGTCAGTTAATTATTTCATTGGGGCCTCTTAAAAAGTAGACATGGGATTATAGTGTGGATTAATCCATGTAAAGTATCAAAAATAGGCTCTAGGTTTTACATTGCTTTCTTTCCTTTGCCTACAGAAGAAGCTGTGGCAGATATACCAGAGAGAGAGAGAGAGAGAGAGAGAGAGAGAGAGAGAGAGAGAGAGAGA
>JADRCD010165838.1:0-30409 GCA_019843815.1 Montemys delectorum | reverse complement strand
TTCCTTCCTTCCTTCCTTCCTTCCTTCCTTCCTTCCTTCCTTTTTTCTTTCCTTATGTTCCTTCTATTTCAAATATGATTCCTAAAGATAGTGTAAACAAGCATGTCTTATCTCTTTCTCCCTTCCATGGAACTGCAAGTTGAACCAGAACATTGGGCGTGTCAGGGAAACTTCTTTTACTTTTTTTTTTTTTGACAATTTTTTTATTTACATGTAAATTTCTCCTTTCCCAGGTTCCCCTCCAAAAAACAAACAAACAAACAAAAACAACAAGAACAAACCCCTTTTGCCTCCCCCCTCCCCATGCCTGCCACCCCACCCTCTCACACTTATTGGTCCTGGCATTCAACTACACTGGGGCACAAAACCTTCACAAGGCCGAGGTCCTTTCCTCCTATAGATGATCAAATTTGTGATCCTCTATTATACACATGCTGCCAGAACATCCAGTCCCACTATGTATAGTCCTTGACTGGTGGTTGGGTCCCTGGGAGCTCTGAGGGTACTAGTTAGTAATTGTTGTTTGTCCTAAGGGGCTGCAAAACCTTCAGCTCCATAGAACCTTTCTCTAACTCCTTCATTGGGGACCATGTACTCAGTTCAATGAATGACTGTGAGCCTCTACATCTGTATTGGTCAGGTATTGTCAGAGCCTCTCAGGAGATAGCTATATGCTTGTCCTTCCTTCAGTCTCTGCTCCTAAGTGAATCTCTGCCACTCCTTCTGTGGGTATTTGGTTCCCCTTTTTAAGAAGGAATGAAATGTCCACCTTTTGGTCTTCTTCTTCTTAAGTTTCTTGTGGTTTGTGGGTTGTTCTTCCTGTATTCCAAACTTCTGGGCTAATAACCACTTATCAGAAAATTGTTTGCAAGAATTTTATTGAGTATTTTTGCATTGATATTAATAAGGGAAATTGGTCTAAAGTTTTCTTTCTTCGTTAGGTCTTGTGTTGTTTAGGTATAAGAATAATTGTGGTTTCATAGAACAAATTGGGTAGAGTAGGTTCTGTTTCTATTTTGTAGAATAGTTTGAGGAGTATTGGTATTAGGTCTTCTTTGAAGATTTGATAAAAGTCTGCACTAAACCCATCTGGTCCTGGCGTTTTCTTGGTCTGGAGACTATTAATGACTGTTTCTATTTCATTAGAAGATATGGGACTATTTAGATCATTGATCCGGTCTTGATTTAACTTTGGTACCTGGTATCTGTCTAGAAAATTGTCCATTTCATCTAGGTTTTCCAGTTTTGTTGAGTAAGGCTTTTGTAGTAGGATCTCATGATTTTTTTGGATTTCCTCAGTGTCTGTTGTTATGTCTCCCTTTTCATTTCTGATATTGTTAATTAGGATACTGTCTCTGTGCCCTCCAGTTATTCTGCCTAAGGGTTTATCTATTTTGTTGACTTTCTCAAAGAACCAGCTCCTGGTTTGGTTGATTGTTTGTATAGTTCTTTTTGTTTCTATTTGATTTTAGCCCTGAGTTTGATTATTTCCTGCCTTTGACTCCTCTTGGGTGAGTTTGCTTCTTTTTGTTCTAGCGCTTTCAGGTGTGCAGTCAAATTGCTGGTGTATGTGCTCTCCAGTTTCTTTTTGGAGGCACTTAAAGCTATGAGTTTTCCTCTTAGGACTGCTTTTATTGTATCCCATAAATTTGGGTATGTTGTGGCTTCATTTTCATTAAACTCTAGAAAGTCTTTAATTTCTTTTTTTATTTCTTCCTTGACCAAGTTATCATTGCGTAGAGTGTTGTTAAGCTTCCACATATATGTGGGCATTCTATTGTTTATGTTGTTATTGAGGATCAGCCTTAGTCCATGGTGATCTGATAGAATATAAAGAATTATTTCAATCTTCTTGCATCTGTTGAGGCCTGATGTGTGACCAATTATATGGTCAATTTTGGAGAAGGTAGCATGAGGTGCTGAGAAGAAGGTATATCCTTTTGTTTTAAGATAAAAAGTTCTATAGATATCTGTTAAATCCATCTGTTTCATAACTTCTGTTAGTCTCACTGTGTCCTGGTTTACTTTCTGTTTCCATGATCTGTCCATTGCAGAGAGTGTGGTATTGAAATCTCCCACTATTATCATGTGTGGTGCAATGTGTGCTTTGAGCTTTAGTAAAATTTCTTTTTTGAATGTAGATGTCCTTTAATTTGGAGCATAGAGGTTCAGAATTGAGAGTTCATCTTGGTAGATCATACATACCTTTGATGAATATGAAGTGTCTCTTTTTATCTTTTTTGATCACTCTCAGGTGAAAGTTGATTTTATTCGATATTAGAATGGCTACTCCAGGTTTTTTGTTGGGACCATTGGCTTGGAGAATTGTTTTCCAGCCTTTTATTCTGAGGTAGTTCTGCCTTTGTCACTGAGATGGGTTTCCTTATGCAACAAAATGTTGGGTCCTGTATACATACCCAATCTGATAGTCTATGTCTTTTTATTGGGGAATTGAGTCCATTGATATTAATAGATATTAAGGAAAAGTAATTGTTGCTTACTGTTATTTTTGTAGTTAGAGCTGGAATTCCGTTCATGTCTCTATCTTCTTTTAGTTTTGTTTGAAGATTACATTTTTCCTTTTTCAGGGATGTAGTCCCCCTCCTTGTGTTGGAGTTTTCCATTTAATACCCTTTGAAGGTCTGGATTTGTGGAAACATATTGTGTGAATTTGGTTTTGTCATGGAATACTTTGGTTTCTCCATCTATGGTGACTGAGAGTTTTGTTGGGTATAGTAGTCTGGACTGGCATTTGTGTTCTCTTAGGGTCTGTATGACATCTGCCCAGGATCTTCTAGCTTTCAGTCTTTGGTGAGAAGTCTGGTGTAATTCCGATAGGTCTGCCTTTATATGTTACTTGACCTTTTGCCCTTACTACTTTTAGTATTCTTTCTTTTTGTGTATGTGCATTTGTTGTTTTGACTATTATGTGGTGGGAGGAATTTCTTTTCTGGTCCAGTCTATTTGGAGTTCTATAGGCTTCTTGTATGTTCATGGGCATCTCTTTCTTTAGGTTAGGGAAGTTTTCTTCTATAATTTTGTTGAAGATATTTACTGGCCCTTTAAGTTGTAGGTCTTCACTCTCTTCTATAACTATTATCCTTAGGTTTGGTCTTTTCATTGTGTCCTGGATTTCCTGGATGTTTTGGGTTAGGGTCTTTTTGTATTTTGCATTTACTTTGACTGTCCTGTCAATGTTGTCTATGTTATCTTCTGCCCCTGAGATTCTTTTTTCTATCTCTTGTATTCTGTTGGTGATGCTTGCATCTATGTTTCTTGACTTCTTTCTTAAGATTTCTAACTTTAGAGTTGTCCCTCTTTGTGATTTCTTAATTGTTTCTACTTCCATTTTTAGGTCCTGGATGGTTTTGCTCAATTCCTTCACCTGTTTGTGTTTTCTGCAATTCCTTAAGGGATTATTGTGTTTCCTCTTTAAGGGCTTCTACTTGTTTCCTTGTGATCTCCTGTAATTCTTTATGGGATTTTTTTGTTTCCTCTTTAAGGGCTTATAACTCTTTACCTGTATTTCTTTATGGCAGTTATTCATGTCCTTCTTAAATTCCTCTAGCACCATCATGAGATATGATTTTAGATCCAAATCTTGCTTTTCAGGTGTTTTGGGATATCCAGGACTTGCTGTGGTGGGAGTACTAGGTCCTGATGAAGCCAAGTGGCCTTTGTTTCTGTTGGTAGGATTCTTGCATTTTCCTTTCACCATCTGTTGATCTCTGGTGTTAGATGTTCTTGGTGTCTCTGACTAGAGCTTGTTCCTCTTGTGGGTCTGTAAGCCTTTGTCAGTACTTTTGGGCGATCAGCTCTCCTCTGGTAAATCCTGGGTGCACATAGGTGAGTCCCGGGGTTAAAGCACTCCCTGAAGGCAGGTTCTCCGCTTGCAGGGAAGGGGCAGAGAGGATCACTGATCCACCACTGTCACTTGGAGGCTGACAGGATCCTGTCCCTGCCACCCTGCGACTCCCCTGCCTAGACTTCTTATTTGACTGAGAACACATAGACTATTTTTCTTTCTTCGATTGTGTGACCTCACTTCATATTATACATTATATGTATTATTTATATTTAATATATTTATTATATATTTATTATATTATATTATGTTATAAATTATATATGTAAGTCCACACATTTTCCTGAAAATTTTGTGACTTCATTTTTTACAGATGGCTAGTATTCCATGTTATCTATTCCCTGCCAGAGAGATACATGCACTCCCATGCTTATTTAGGCATCTACTTGTATTTATTTTGCTATAGTACTCTATAGCAAAGAACTGGAATCAACACAGTCCATTAATAAATGAATGTATGTTGAAATTTGGATCTATATACAAAATGATATCTTAAGAGATTCATCCCATATACATTTACCAAACCCAGACACTATTGTGAATGCCAAGAAATGCATGCTGAAAGGAGCCTGAAATAGCTGTCTCCTGAGAGGCCCAGCCAGAGCCTTAAAAATACAGAAGCAGATGTTAGCAGCCAGCTATTGGACTGAGCGCAGAGTCCCTAATAGAGGAGTTAGAAAGGGACTGAAAGAGTTGAAGGGGTTTGCAACCCTGTAGGAAGAACAACAATATCAACCAACCAGATCCCCGAGAACTCCTAGAGACTAAGCCATCAGCAAAGGAGTGCACATGGCTCCAGCTGCATATGTAGGAGAGGATGGCCTTGTCATGCACCAATGGAAGGAGAGGTCCTTAGTCCTATGAAGGCTCAATAGACACCCCAGTGTAGGGGAATGGAGGGCAGGGAGGTGGGAGTAGGTGAGTGGGTGGGTTGGTGGGTGGAGGAACATCCTCATAGAAGCAGGGGGAGGGAGGATGTGATAGAGTGTTTCCATGAGGGAGGGAAACCAGCAAAGGAGATAATATTTGAAATGTAAATAAAGAAAATATCCAATAAAAATGCAAAAAAGGGAATTAACAATTCAATTTTAAACACATATTTTATTTTTACTTATTTGCATGGGTGTGTGTCTATGCAAGTGTATGAATACCTGTGTGGACATTCCTGTGAAGGCCAGAAGAAATCATTAGATTACCCTCTAGCTGGATTCCAGGCGACTGTGAGTTACCTAATGTGTGCTAAAAACTGAATTCAGGTAGTCTGAAAGAATGGCATGTGTTCTTAGTCTCTCCAGCCCTGAGAATCTGGTTTTTGTTTTTGGGTTTTTTGTTTGTTTGTTTGTTTGTTCGTTTGTTTGAAAATTTAAACAAAATTGGCGAGCCTTTAGCTAGACTAAGTTTAAAAAGGACAGAAAAGAATTGCATGAAACCTGGTGAACAAAGGAGACTTTACTGTGAACAGCTGTGCACCACTAATTGGAGACTCTAGAACTGCATAAAGGAATACCATCTCTCTAGCGACTGCAGGCATCTCTTACCTGCTGTTCTTCTGTTGAAATGTTCTGCTTATAATAGGAAAGACTCTCCTATTGCTTGGTTTCTTCGTGTGGAACTGCAAACCATCAGAGCCAGGAGCAACCTTGCAGGCCACCTTGTAGAACTAATACTGGGGCATTAGCTAAGTTGATTTGCAATCTTGAGAGATCACTCAAGGAGGCTTTAATGGAATCACAAATGCCTCTGCATGATGAATTACAAAGAAACTTGACTGAGAGCAGGATAGAGTGGTATGGGGAAGAATCATTTCTGCTGCAGTGTGCTCTGAGAAAGAGGGAAGGCACTCGAAGTGCTCGTGGCCACTAGCGGCTAGAGCAAGGTAGGCTAGTAGATGCACCCTAGACAGAGGAAGCTGCGCCCACCTTGACCTTAGCCTGTGTCTTTTTTTGTTTGTTTTGTTTTATTTTATTTTATTTTACTGGATATTTTTTAAATTTGCATTTCAATTGTTATCCCCTTTTCTGGTCCCCCCCCACACACACAAACCCTTTATCCCATCCCCCTACCCCTGCTCCATGAGGTGTTTCCCCACCCACCCATTCTCACCTTCTCACCCTGGCATTCCCCTACACTGGACATGGAGCCTTCACAGGACTAAAGGCCTCTCCTCCCATTGATGCCACCCTCTATTACATATGCAGCTGAGCCATGGGTCCCTCCATGTATGCTCTTTGGTTGGTGGTTTAGTCCCTGGGAGCTCTGGGGTGTCTGGTTGGTTGATATTGTTGTTCTTCATATGGGGCTGCAAATCCCTTCAGCTCCATCAGTCATTTCTCTAACTCCACCTCTGGGGACCCTGTGATCAGTCCAGTGATTGGCTGCAAGCATCCACCACTTGGACACTGACCTTCAGCTCTGTAAAGGAATAAAGCCAGCTTGCACTAAGCCACTAATTTTGTGGCATGTTTTTTAACAGCAGCCACAGGGAGTGGGTGTCCCCTTCCAATAGCCGAAGAACATTATAGATTCTTATTTTTATTACTATTTTATTTTTTTACACTCCATATTTTATTCCCCCAACCCCTGTCAACCCTCCAACTCTTCCACATCTCATACTTCCTCCACACCCCTCACCCCTGTCTCCATGTGGATGTCCCCACCCTCCACCCCACCTGACCTCTAAACTCTCTAGGACCTGCAGTCTCTTGAGGGCTAGGTGCATTAAGAATCAGAAGTAATATAGCCCTGAAGGATTGAGGGTTTCAGTAAATAATAGTTTAAAAAAAAAGCAGTTGCTTTCTCAATTCCATCTAACTTCAGCAAACACTACTGTTCTAGGAAAGTTTTCTTACAGACCTGTAATGTGGTCTTCTTAAATCAGTCTGCTAATTAGCATGCACTCTTAAATTTTGTGTGCATGGGTGTTTTGTTTGCAGATATATCTGTGCACTATGTACATGTTCTGTGCCCTTAGAAGACAGAAAAGAACATTGATTGGACTCCCCTAGTTAGTACTGAAGTTACAGATGGTTGTGAGCAATGATGTGGGTGCTGGGAATCAAGCCTGGCTCCTCCAGAAGAGCAAACTGCTCTTAATTGCTGAATCATCTCTGCACACCCTACTAATTAGCTTTTGCCACATCAGATTTCCTTCTCCCATCACCTTTGGGGCTTCCTTCATATTTAGGAAAATGAAAATGAAGGAAAATAAAAATCCTGGCAGCTCCAGAGCACAGTCTACTTCTGATGATTGACTCCTCTTTTCACAGGATTAACTTCTTTTGTTCTAAGCTCAGCAGGCTGTATGAGGCTTTCTACTGAAGCATTTTAAATAGCCCCTACCCAACACTATTTTTGGTATATAGGACAATAGATTATTATAGGCAAAAGAAAAAAAAATTCAGGACAGGACTCCAAAAATAGGACATTTCATTTCAAAATGAAATATCTCCTACTTGGCCCCAGGATATTTCATAGGGATAAAATAATTCCCCCAGAGACCACAGTGAGGACCTTGACAGCATTTGAGATAAACAAGCTTGGGTTGCTTGTTTTGTTCATTATTAAAGTTTGATCAATTTCTTGTGTCCCTTGGACAAGTCTACCACTTATGAGGCTTGTGCAGTAACTGGTTAGACTGGGAATTTCATGACAGCACTCAGAAAATGGTCCTGTCTCTGAAAAGAAAACAAAACAAAGAAAGCAGTGTCTGCATGCTTTATTGTGTGGTAGGGATCATAGTCTTTGTGTTTCAAGAGATACATACATCCCTTTCCACTTCATCATTCCATTTGCAAACAAAGATACATCACAGGTGTCATTCCACAGAAGCAGTGGCTTCTTTGATTTGCTGTATATGAGTAAGGTGCATTTCTTTGATGCCTTAATTTTCCTCAGAAACACAAATTCAACTGAATCCCAGCTAGCCTGTTAATGGGAAATGTGTGAGCTACTATGGGGTGGTTTAGAACTGCTTATGGAGGCATGCACATGACATCATTCTTAGAGTCCTCATAGCAGGAAAATGGCACAGACAGGTAAAAATAAAACATGAGGACACTGAAGAGAGAAACACAGTGTGGCCACAGTAAGGCAGTGTCCCCCTGCTGTCTGGAAGGGCACCTCCCACAGTCTCCTATGGTCAAAATAAGAAGGGATCACAGCCCAATTTCATGAATCACACATTGCATTACCTGTTGCTTATTTTTCCTCCAAGTAGAATATTTCCACCTTTGGATGGAAGGAACTCTATCAGACTCAGTTAAGTGCAAGAAACATATGAAGTTCTCATAGCTCAGAAGGCTCCAAGATGCACCACACTGTTTCTCTGGGTTCTATAAATCTTGAACAAGAAGGAGACTCTGGTGGAGATGCCTACAAACTGGGCAGAGAGATGCAGGAATGTAACTTTTGTGAGTTGTCATCCATGCTGAGCTGGGCTTTCTATCTTTTACTCATCCATGCTTCTGTAACTAAGCCCAAGAAACTCACTGGTTGCTAAGCTAGACTTGGGTGGAAACATCCCTTTGGTTTACTTTCAATGCCTTCTCTAGCTTGAACAGACATTTGTTCATATCTTCCTAGGAAAGGTATACAATGTTCCTGTGCAAAAAGATTTTAAAACTGATTTCCTGGTGCTCAAAGAGTGGAAGGAAAATGGGAATCAGTCCCATGAGGACAAATGAGATGCATTAATCATATGATGAGCGCATTTCAGTTTCCTTTAGTGCCCAATTAACATATATTGGCCCAATCAGATGGAGGCTAGCACTGGGAATGTAAAAATCTAATAAAAATATTTGAGCTCTAAATATTTGTAAGAGGTTCTCAGGTGAAATAGCTTGATTTACAGAATAAAAATATATAACAATGGGCAAGATTATTGGCTAGAGAATAGTGTAGCTAAGGGTTCACCAGCCAGTATGCAGGCTGACAGAGTGGCCCGCCACAGCCCCAAAGTGTCTCTCTAAATCCTGAATTACTCTGTTCTTTGGAGACCAGGAGTTGAAGATAACTCAACTGCTAACATTCACTCAGTTAGAGGGACTCACTTTAATTCTTAATATAATCACTCATGTAGGAAACTACAAAGGCCACCTAAAGAGGGATAAGGAGGAGCCACCACCTGAAGAGGAGGAGCCACCACCTGAAGAGGAGGAACCACCACCTGAAGAGGAGGAACCACCACCTGAAGAGGAGGAACCACCACCTGAAGAGGAGGAACCACCACCTGAAGAGGTTATCTGCAGTCTGGGAGATGTTTGTTCATTGTTTGTTTGTTTGCTTTTAAAGTATGACATAAGAAATACAAATTTAGGGGCAGTCTTCTGTGGTGACTTGAAATAAGAAATGGCCCCCATAAACTCAGTCATCAGAGAGTGGCACTGCTTGAGAGGTATTAGGAAGTATGACATTGTTGCAGTAGGTATGATCTTGTTGGAGGAAGTATATCACTGGGAGTTGTTTTGGAGATTTCAAAATAACCAAGCCTGATTCAGTGTCACTCTCTTCCTGCTGCCTGAGGATCTAGATGTAGAACAGTAAGTACTTCTCTAGCAGTATGCCCTGCTGCACGCCACTGTGCTTCCCACTACCATGACAACAATAGGTTACACCTCTAAAGCTGTAAACAAGCCTCAAATGCTTTCCTCTACAAGAGTTTCCATGGTCTTGCTGTCTCTTGACAGCAATAAAACACTAAGACAGAAGTTGGTATCAGAAATGGGATATTGCTCTAACAGAGCTGACCATGCTTCTTGCTGACAGAATATGGACTTTGGGACATAGGGTTAAGAAAGCAATGGGGCTTAATGTGCCATACTAGTAGGAGTGTAGAGCAATATAGATTATTATGACAGTTTGTCTGAAGGGGTTTCAGAGCAGAAGAATATTAATAAGTGACCTAGAGACCATCCTTATGATAGTTTGCCAAGGAATGTGGTTGCTTTCTGCCCTTATCCAAAAAATATATTTGAGGCTAAATTGAAGAGTTTCAAATTAATTACTTTGGTAGAAAAGATTTCAAGACAGCCTAGTATTGAGTCTGTTGTTGGTTATTAGTATTGTATTAGTATTAGTATTTCAGAGCTTTGATGATAAGGAGAAAGTTGAGCAAAGGAAAGTATAAAATGTACAGTTTGAGAAGTATAATGAAGCTAAGTCAAGTTCTCAAATACATAAAAAGTTTAAAGAAAAGCCTGATATTACATGAAATAAAGGTAGTGGTTAACTCAGGACAAGACCATATCCAGCTGAGCTTCCAACTTGCAAAAAGGAACTATGGAAAAGAAAGTTTAAGTAGTGAAGAAAACCATCAACTACATAAGGCTGATGAAAATGTCATGGTCTATTCCCAGCAAGCATCAGAATTTGGCAGCTTCATCTATGTGGTTCTGACTTTAGAGTCAATGATACAAGTGTTATGGAATCTTCCAGTGTGACTAAGAAAAGCTACTGAGGCCAAGTGTGTGTCAGGTGTGTTCCTGTATGGAAGCCCAAAGAAACCATTGTGTGAAGCTATGAATGTGCAGCTCAATTGTGTTGAAGATCCCAAGATATTGAAGATGGCATAATCATGGGATACCTTCCCAGGAAAGCTGTAGACCAGATGTGGAACCAGCTCAAGAGAGAAAAGTATGTTGCAGACAACAAAGCTGAAAGGAATTGGAGATCTGAAGCGCACATTAACATTGGACTTGGAGAAACAGAATTTAGAATTTGTCCTCCTAGTTTTTGATCTTGTTTTGGTCAAGTATTTTCTCACTATGTCCCCTTTTCTCCCTTTTGGAATGATAAGGTATATTCTGTGACATTGTGTGTTGGAAGTATGTGATCTCTGTTTTTATTTTTATTACACGGAACGTTACAGAAAAGAGATTGCCATGAATCTCTAAAGACTTTGAAGTTTGCACTTTCAAATGGTGACAGTTTTGAGACTGATAAATTAGGAGGACTTTTGAAGTTGGACTGATGCATTTTTCCATAAGGAGATAGCTACAATCCTATAGAGGGAGGAAGAGGGTAGAGTAGAGTGGTTTGAATAAGAATGGACCCCATAGGCTTATATAAATGGATGATTGGTCATCAGACAGTGGCACTAATTAGAAGGGACTGGGAAGTGTGTCCTTATTGGAGAAGGTTTGGCCTTGTTGGAGGAAATGTATCCCTGTGGGTGGACTTTGAAGTTTCAAAAACACAAGCCAGGCCCAGCGTTGATCTCTCATCCTGCCATCTGTGGATCTGGATGGAGAACTGTCAACTACTTCTCCAGCACAATGTCTGTCTACATGCTGCCATGCTCCCTGATACTATGATGATGATGATGATGATATGATGGACTAAACCTCTGAACTGTAAGACAGCTCCAATTACATGTTTTCCTTTATAAGAGTTGTCATGGTCATGATGTCTCTTCACCGTGATAGAATACCAACTAAGACACCTCCACTTCTGGAGTCTCTAAAATGAGAAAGGTCTGGTTTTTGTACTAATAAAATTTCAAGCTCCGTTGTGCCTAGATGGCCACAACTAAGAATTGGTCATTTCACCTACACCCAGTTTTTGCTGAAAGGAGAGAATCAAGGAGTTGAGTTGATCATACACAGCCAATGGCTTAATACACCATAGGTGCATAAGGCTGTCTCGGCAAACCCTAAAACTTAGGGTTGACAGAGCTTCTGGTTTAGGAAATTAGTATGCCTGGAAAGGGTACAGCTACCCCAGACCATGCCCTTCTGCTGCTGGAAACTGCTTTCCCAACTGAGCACTCCAGACTTGTATTTTTTCATAATAGGCTGTAATTCAGTACGCGTATTCTGCTTTCCTCAGTTTCCCTTTGCCACTCTATGTAATGTACTCCATAAAGGAGCAATAAGAACTACCAGCTTGTATCTGATTGACCCAGAGTACAAATGACCATGTAGACCTGTGATTGACATCTGGAGTAGAGGCAATTTTGTGGGCTTGAGCTCACACTCAGTGTAAGAACAGTGTAGGTTCTTACACTGTTCCAGAGAGGGGGTGACCGAATTCCATCTGAGAACAAAATTATATTATTCTGGAAAAAAATCTTACTGATGGACTTAAAGTTGAGTGTACCTATAAAGAAAACATTATTTATTTGTTCCTTGTTTACAGGCACAGGAATATAAGGAAAGATATGTCAAAACCAAGACCATAAAAAAATCATCAACAACAATAAAAATAAATTGGACTGGCAACTACAACACTTGGTTGAAATTGAAGTCCTTGACCTTCCAGTCATTGTGTTTGACGTCTCCTTGCCCAGGTTTCAGTGTTAATTTACTCACCTACTTCACTGGGTAACTGTTTAGAGTAGTCACAGCAACAAACAATAAATCTTTCTTGTCTATTTTTGCTCTGTGGAATGAAGAGTACTCATGCTCCAGGACAAGATAGAGCTACTATCTTCATGAAGCATGGGATGAAAACCATGCCAAGGAAGGTATGTTCTAAGTGTTTGGGTCCAAGAGTTTCCTGGGAGCCAAGGGAATTTCTCTTTCTCCTGACTTATCATTGGAGCTGGTGGACGGTGTTGAGCCAGGGTTGGAGAGGAGAAGTCTTATTTCTTGATCAACCTTTGCTGCAGCCAAATTCAAGAAATAAGCATGGCATGGTGGCTAACTGAGCATAATGTTGGCTCCAACTTTCAAAATGGAAGGGTGAACATGATTTTTAAAGTTGCAGGAGCTACTCTGGTCCTCTCTGGAGCTCTGAGGTTTCTGCTTGGCCACTTTCTTGTCAATATGTGGCCAGTCAGGGTCACATCAAACATTAGAGGTGGGAACATAGAAAGGCATAGCAGGAAGCATTTCATTCAGCTAAGGGATAAACTCAACCTTTGCTTTACTCTAAAAGATGCATGGATAATGTTCTTTGTATCCTCAGAGCATCAAGTGACCATGTCTATAAAGAGATACACTAGATTTCAGTCTTAGCATAAATTATGGCCACAAGTTCTTTTATGGTTATAAGTTCATCATGTATACTTTGTCTAGGTGATTCAAGTACTTGTTGGTGCTGGAGGCATTTCTAATAGCCAATGAGGTAGACTCCTCATTATTCATATCCAGCACACACATCAGAAGGGACATAAATGATGACCCTATTGGTGTCACTCCCCAAGTAACCCTACACTGCTCTATTGTAGACAAGTGCCAGGTGAGTCCACAGCATGTTCAGCACAGGGTCAACTCATTCCTGAGAAGTAGAGATGAACTTTTCATTGATGGCAAGGTTTTACTGTTAGCTTTGACTGTGTCACTGAACTTGCCACCAGTGCAATCAGAACTGGATGTAGACCAGGTAGATGAGGTTAATGAAGGCCATATTAATGAGAGTAACATCCCTTTTTCCAGAGTCAAAGCAGATTTGGTGATCATGCACTATAATACAGCCAATTCCATTTGCTCTGAACTTTATCACCATGTCTCAAGGACTCAGCTGCCTCTGAGAAAAATGCAGTTTCATGCAGAATGAAGAGGATTCAGCAGCCTATTAGTCTTGAAATCTCATTAGGCATTGCATTCTTTGCAGACAATACCTCTAATTCTTACAGTAATCTTGTTAAGTAATATTTATTTCATTTTCTGATAGTATATAAGATATGAGAGAAATATTTGAGTTAGAAATATATGAGATTAAGTAGGTTTTCAGTAACATAGATTTGGAGAATAGTGACCTGAGATTTGACATTACATAGATTCATTCTATAGCTGGTACACCCTGCTTCTTACCCACAGCTTACCAAGTGAGGTAGTGTCTTGTTGTTGGGGGCAAGGGAAGAAGTAGGCTGTAGTGGTGAGGTGCTTTGATTGCTATCCTTTAATTGATTACAGAGACTATTGAGTGCTTCTGAGAGTGCACTAGGAGCTTCATCAAACTGTCAGATGAAGGTATCTATAAAAACAAAACTATTATGTAACCATGAGTGTTCTGTTGCCCTAAACCTGATCTGGAAGGCCAGTTGAACTTTGTGCACCACATGGTAAATGTGATTGAATGTGAAGAATTTGATCTGGATTAGCTAGTGGGGTCCATGCTGCTGACAAGCCAGAGGATTGTGACTGAGCTGTGGCACTCAATGGCAGCTAAGAGGGACTGAGCAAGCATATTTTTTCCCGTTTTCTTTTGATACATTCAAACTGCATGAAAGAGGAGACCTTACATTTTTATGCTGTTTTTTAATCATAATACTTAATAATCTCTCTTTTTATTAAAGAAAGAGAAGATTCGGGCTCCAACCTTCCACTGGGAAATTTTAGCTAAGAATCACTTTAATAAGATGGCTCTGTTTATTTTCACAGTTCTCTCCTATTTATGGAAACTGATTCTAGGTTTTTTTCTCCTTATGGTAATGACTTCCATTTCTCTATTATAAAACTTTCATTTGAGTTTGCTTGAGTGAAACCAAAGTGGGTCAATTTGAAGAAGTTATCAACTAAATAATAGACAACATGAGACTCAGGCAAGGCAGGAAATCATAGGTGTTGTAGACCACTGAAGCTCATCAAACTGAGCATTAGGATCCTGTCCTGATTCCCCAAGTGTAACCTCCCTGTGAGAGGGCAGATTCTTCAGATTCCGCCTGCCTCAGATAACCACACCTCTCTGCCCACCTCCTGCTAATTGCCACACCTCTGTTCAAGTTCCAGTTATGCCCCAGCCTTCAGAGACTGAAGAAGTTGCTGATTGGGCCAGGTTGCTGACGAACTTGTGGGAGGGGTTTTGCCTTACTTATCCTACCTGCCTGATTGTAACAAAGGGCACTGAATGAAAGATGGCTGTGTAACCACATATCTGTGTCAGCCAATTTTTTAAAGAATCTTTCCATGTGGTGAAATGGCTTGTCAAATCCCTTATCTCTTTTCAGAAAACCTATTGGTAATCGTGGTAGCTGGACTGCTACAGATGGCGCCCAATGTGGGGCCAGATTGAAGAAGAAAAAGGCTGGCGCTATTTATATAGAGATCTCTTTAAAAATAAATAAAAGTAAGGTATGGCCAGGATGCCGGGTTGGACAGCCAGAGGGCTGGGATGGTACAGCAGATTTTGCTGGGGTATTTTGAGACCACACTGGCCCAAGACTGAAAACAGGTGACTGCCCAGTGGCCATGGGGCCACACTTAGGCGGGTAAGGTAGGAAATGGACTTAGCTGCTTCTCATGGTAAGTGATTGGGCTGCAAGGTTATTAGAAGGCTGACTACTCCGGGGAAATGGAGGCAGCCTTTTTCCCTAGGACACTCTGGGTTTGGAGAGCTAAGGGGGACCTCCCAAAAATTGGAGGTACTATGCGGGTAGAAGTGGGCTGTGCATAGGCTATTGCTCCCCATGACTATTTCAGGAGAATTCCCTGATTTTTAATTTATGTTGTCTTGTCTATATGTATTTATGTGTGTATCCTGTCAAGTGAATGATAATCTTTTGCGTCTTTGTCTGGAATTACACGTGGCCAAGATGGCTGCGGAGGTCCCGTCCGCTCATGGCGATCGTTGGCCAGTGGATGCTGGAGAAGGTGGGGAGGGGTAGCCCGGGGACCGACAAGCAGTGGGAGGGTGGCCGGCTCACCCGGCAGAAAAAGACGGTGCCCACCAACATGGCGCTGTGGCACGCCCCAGCTGGCAATGGGGCTGGCAGCTGGAGGTTTCCTTTATCCTGTGCCCACGGGGGTAGCGAGGCAGGCTCCGAGTAAAAAGGGCCCTGCTTTGTCTCCTTCTCCTGGGCAGGGACCGGGGGCCAAGCCGCCTACTGGGGCGGGCCTGGCTCACGGTTAGCAGTGGCCGGGGGCAGAGGGCCAGCCCCAGCTGGGATGTTGTTTCACTCGAGGGTGCAGCCCCTGGGAGAGCAGTACAGGCAGTATTCATTTTAAAAGGCCTGCGGCCGCTGTTTGGGGCGCTATCGAGGACCGAGTTCCAAGCGGGTACTCGGCCCCCTGGCAGCCTCGCTGGCCTTTTCCTAGCGGCTGGTCATAGGGCACACGGTATGGCCGAGGGCTCCCCTCCCCCTCCTGCCCTGCACCCACTGCAGGAGAGCAGATGCTGCCTGCCTAGGCCCGTGCAAGAGAGCAGCCTCAGATGGTGACGGAAAGCGGGCACGGCTTGGAGGGTCCGCGAGATGGCATGGCAGAGCACGCAGAGGTTGGCCCTGGTGGCGCTGGGGGCCACAGCCGGCCCGGTGACGTTTCCAGCAGCTTTCCCGCCATGACTGCACGCACGCACGCTGTGCTCGACACCCATATTACCTGGGGTTTCACAACCACTTAGCGGCATCTAGTGACATATTTATTAATTACAAGCTAGTAATGCATTTCAGAGACACAGAAACTACATATGCCCTCCCTGCCTCCAATACATTATGGGGTTGACGCAAAATGAAAAATACCCAGATGTTTTTAATGACCTCAAAAGGAGGAAAGATTTATTTTTCCTTCCACAGTGAACAAGATACCCAGATAGTCGGTTCAATAAAACTCTCTTCTGGAGAGCGATGGCTCAGCAGGTTAAGAGCACTGACTACTCTTGCAGAGGTCCTGAGTTCAATTCCCAGCAACCACATGGTGGCTCGCAACCATCTGTTATGGGATCTGAAGCCCTCTTCTGGTGTGGACACAGGTAAAAATGGTTTACTAAGGAACTAGTCAGCGGTGGATGTAGAGCAAAGGTAAATTGCACTGCCAACACAAACACCTGAAATGAAGATGAGGTAGTGACTGACTAAAAAATTTGTGAGACAAGTCGATAAATCATTAATAATTTATTAAATATCCCACCAAAAGACAATTTCACCTAATACTTTAAAAAGGAAACGGTAAAGGCACTGGGCTGTGTAACTTATCAGTTAGTGTCATAATTTTACTTTCCAAAAACTTGCTATGAGAAGTTCTCACAATGTACCACTACTTGTATTGTCTTACATCCAGCTCTCTTCAGGCCTTCTCACAGAGAGGCTGGGGCAGGCCACACCAGGCCTTTTGTAGTTGGAGACTAATAACGGAAGTCCAAGGATGGCCAACACGTGTCCACATATTACATCATTGTGGGCAAATACCCCTTTTATATTGACTCTCAGTCAAGGAAAAGGTTGGCCTCACCCTGACACTTTGTTGTCTGCTCCCTGCCTTAAAATGGAGTCTCTATACAAACTCCTTTTCCTAAGTGCTAATTACAGACTTGCACACCTCTGGCCTGGCACCCACTTGTGTAGTCTAGGCTGGTCTCAAGCCTGAGACAGTCCTGCTATGGTCTCCTAGGATTTGAGACTAGGTAGACACCCTGCCATACCTCACTCGTCCTGGCATTTCTATATGACTAGATATGAATCTCTATAAGACATTCTCACTATAACCCAGGCTGGTTAGCTGAAGTTCAAAAGCAGGGAGACACTAGAGGGGCTTTTGTAGAATAAATATTGTGTTTTTATTATTGATTCTAAAAAATATATTTGCTTATAATTGGGTTTTACCTTCAAGAGTTATGGTTATGGCTTAATATTACTTAAAAAATTTAGACAGAGGTGGTAAAAGTTATAAAGCAGCTGTGGCCAATATAGGCCTACTGCCATCTTTAATTACTAACTTAATTAGATTTATGAAAAATTATTAAAATGTTTTGTGTAGGAATCAGCTTGAAAAGGAATCAGGGATAAGAGCAGAATTGCCCTTGGAATCTGACTTGCTTATTTCATGTAGAGGTATTAAATATTTAAGGTTCTTCTCTCTACATCCTAATAATTTTAAAGATGTTATTTTTAACGTATCTGTAATTATTAAAAAATGTTGTCTTTGATTATGGTTAAAGGACTTTTATTTAATTTCCTTGCCTGAAGCCTTAAATTTCTCAGTGTAAATTGACTATTAAAGCCACAAATACATCTAAAAAGGAAGAGATAAATTACTTATTTCAAGTTACTTTTGGCTAAGACCTCATCTTAAAACTCACCATAAGACTTAATCCTTTGATAAATATCAACTGGTGAAACAAATAGCTTTTACAAAAACTAGAAGAAGTTTCTGTCACTTGTCTATCGTGATCAATTACAATCTAATGTTTAATTTGTGCCACTACATCTCTTTGACAAAGGAAAAACATTAATATCTCTTCTCATATTCAAAATAAAGTTTAATATCTTACCATAAAGCTGTGGTGTTATTATAAAATCTTATATACTTTAAAAGACATTTATTTTCTCTACAATAATTAATTTGACTATTATAATTTATAATTGATATTTGGCCTATTACTTAGTAAAGATTTTTAGACATAAATTGATAATTCTCCAGAGTTAACTAATTGTTTTAGTTCATCTATATACATACTTTTGTATTTCCTACAGGCTTATGTAGACACCCCATAACGATATATTACCTCTTTATCCCTTTTATAAAAATTTATATATAGTCACATGTTTTGTTCTCATGGTTTTCTCCCTATGTCAGCACAAATAATCAAATTGTGTGCTGTAGTTTCTACTTATTCAAGTGTTAAAATTAAACCTTATCTTATACATTGATATATGGGCACACATATATCTGAGCTCTTTATTACTTATGATATCAAGACATTTTAAAAATATTATTCTGATTTCAATATTAAGAGTAAAATGTACACATGTGACTATTAATTCCTTCTTGGGCCTTAATATAAATAACAACAAATTATTAATTGGTTATTGTCTATATTATATTTCTATATTTAATGTTCCTAGTCAGATTAAAACAGATATTGATACTATTATAGTCAAACATTTAAGACATTTTGTCTACAACTTAATGTTACCCATATTTACTGAGATAATTGATATTTCTAAGAGACAATGTTTGCTCAATGTGTGTGTTGCACTTTGAGAATTTGATTTTTATATTTTAAATATTAAAGGAGGGGGAATATGCACTGCTCTGCACTCCACTCCAAAGTTACCACCAAAAGCATTTTGTCTTTTGCTGCTTTAAGAAATATATTCTGTTTTTTAATTAATTTGAAAAATATTTCATTTTTTGCCTCTTTTAAGGCATGCTTCATTTTCTGCTTGTTTTTAAAGACATGTTGCCTTTCACTGGTCTTGAAATATATGTATATCTCTTTGCAGTCTGATACTAGATGTCAGTCTGATGTGGATCACCATTGGCATCCACACGTTTTCAGTTTTTATGCCATGATAAAAGGGTGTGTCACTCCACTTACTGACACATTGTTTTTTTTACCCCATCTTGTTCTGGGTAGGGGCTCTGTTTGTGTTGGAACATAATGGCTGCCTAAAATTTTGAATTGTCAAGTGGATACAGACATAAAATCCTTTTTATAAACATGTTTTTATAGTGAAAATTTTTATAGTGAAACAAGTTTACTTGGCTAAAATAGCCTCCACCTTTTTTCTAAGAGTCAACAGCAGCTTCCCTCTACACTTAGAGGTCTAACTTTGGGCTTATACATTGCTAATTTACAACTAAAGTGCCTGAGACATCTTCAAGTTATTGTTACTTTTAAACTTTTAAGTTTTTCATCTCAAGCAGACTCATTCCTGGAGTACAAAGACAATCAAAATTCGCTCATGCCTGGAGCCCTATTATCTAAAAAGCAAGCTCAGTCACAGAGTTCACACACTTTAGCTCAATCTTGGAGCTTTTGACATGAAAGTTACTGATTGACAAGTGAACTGAAGGCCTATTGAAGGCAAAACTATTGAAAAGGCTCCTAGCTTGGGAGCCACTATTTCGCAGCCCAGCTGCCCATCAGCACACCAGCGCTGCTTCCCGTGGACTCCAGAAGACTGTGATAGTTCCTGGATTTTGCTAGTGATAAAGGCATGTCTTGACATTTGAGGCATGGACGAAATGCATTTAAAAACCTGTGGTCCACGATCTAGGACTCAGGTAGATATCCACCTAAGACAGAGACACATGCTGAGTGGCTGTGTTTTGATTAAACACATAAAGAGCCTGGTTTGTAGTACAAACTAAGCTACATGTGACCTTAAAGATGGGTAAAGACATCTGGCCAAAGATATTCAAATACACAGGCTATTTTCCGACTAAGCACCATAAAAATTCCCGTGCAAGTCTGTGTCACATGAATATGCTTTGTCCTGCTGTTTTCTATATAAAAAAGGAGGAATTGTAACCTCCTTGTGAGAGGGCGGATTCTTCAGATTCCGTCTGCCTCAGATAACCACACCTCTCTGCCCACCTCCTGCTAATTGCCACGCCTCTGTCCAAGTTCCAGCTTTGCCCGGGAAGTTCCACCTTCAGAGACTGAAGAAGAAGTTACTGATTGGTCCAGGTTGCTGATGAACTTGTGGGAGGGGTTTTGCCTTACTTATCCTACCTGCCTGATTGTAACAAAGGGCATTGAATGAAAGATGGCTGTGTAACCACATATCCATGTCGGCCAATTTTTTTAAGAATCTTTCTACATGGTGAAATGGCTTGCCAAATCCCTTATCTCTTTCCAGAAAACCTATTGGTAATCGTGGCAGCTGGACTGCTACACCTAACAAATACAAAGCCATGGTGAACCACACCAAAACCCAGCCTAGACAGAACTCAAACACTCTCCGTGGTCATTTCCACTCTGCCCTCCCTAACTTCTGAAGATCTTTTTCTCTTTCCCATTGCTTTGTCCTCTAGAACTTTTTTTTATATCAGCAACCCATTTCTTTTGTCAAAATTAAGAAGACACTGCTTCCTATTGCATAGAACTCACAATGTGGGCAGGTGCACCTTCATGTCTGCCAAAGGGCTTTTCCATCATAAGCGATACATTAAGGTCTAGGACCAATTGAAACCCCTGTGTTTGTAACTGAAGACATCTTTCAAGGTTTCTAAAAACAAGTCTGAATGTAGAGAAACTCCAAACTTCCCTCATTTCTATTTTAAGGGTCATTACCTATGTCAGTAACCACAAATCAATGCCAAGAATATAGGTGCAGCTGATTCTGTTATGATTTATTAATTATCAGGTATTTATTAGTCATCATGTCCAACACTGAAGACAAAATATGTTTAATATCCTAATAGCTACAATTCACTGCATGCATGTATTTGCAATGCTGCTTAGTTCTAACAACAAGCCTGTAACACAGAAGACATTACATGTTACAGACAAAGAATCTGTATCTACAGAGTTTAGAGAGATCATTCAATGGACCAAAGCTCACACGTGTCAGGATTAGAGGTTTACGTGCTTCACATCAGTTCTCAAGTCCTTGTGTTTCATTGTTTTTCCTCCCAGATTCTCAAAGGTTGGCCATATATGACTCAGCAAGACCTACATGTCTATCTGGAAAGGTGTTTGATGAAAGAGAATTGGAACATGCAAAGCAATAGACGAGGAGAGAGAAGCCAGGGACAGTGGACTGTTCTGGTTAAATAAGAGAGTCTGTGTTGACAATCAGAGGAAAAGAAAAGAAGAAGGAAGGTTGATGGTACTGGGACAAGCAAGCATTCAATGGGGAGCGTTTGGATTTATCCTACTAGCAAGATGTGCACTGAAGTCTCTTGAACAAGACAAATTGTTAAAGAATTGTATGTTTTTTTAAAAAAAAAAATCCATATCTGAATAGCAAGACTATTCAGATGAGTCACCAGGGGAAAGAATTAAGGAGGCTGGGGCTATGGACTTGAAATTACTTCAGAATGATAAAGGCTTGACCTGAGTAGCCACCATCCAATCAAAGATAGGACATATGTGTCTCAAAAGCCACCCAAGGTTACTTATCTAGGGTGCTTCCTATGCAGTTTCAGGGTTCCTCTTTAGAAAGAGGCCCACAGTAGTGACCTGGGGAGAAGACAATCAAAACTGGTCCTCACTGAGTCAGGACACTGGAGGACATCAGCTAAGGATGTCCTAAGGTGATGTGTCTCAGGGTAGAGTAAGTAATTGATATGGGTAACATTGAAGGTAGAACTTTGAGGAGGAAGAGCAAAGGAGAGCTCCCACACCAAATAAAGCCATTTTGGGTATGGAGGGTGCAGAGAAGAATATGGATATGGTGAACAGTGATCACTTATGTCATCATTTAGATCATTTTTCGATGACCTTGCCAGAACCAAGTCTGTGGAAACAAATATTTCAGATCTATGATATTGTGAGCTTGCTGCATACTATCCATCAAGGAAGTATTTTGTGGCTTACAAATGGCCATCTGTCCTGGGACATCAGGTACCATGTGACAATCTGCAGCCAGGTGCAGTTTCTGCTTGGCCTTATTATTTGACTGCCCATTTTTGAGGTCTAATTAGTTAGTAAGCTATAAACAAGGTAGAGTTACACTTTCTGGCAAATTCTTTAACGTGACTGATTACCCTCAGCCAAAAACTACAGTTACATGAGATTCTTAAATAAAAACCACAAAGTGATCTTCCCATCTGTCTGAGTCTCATCATAATCAAAGGCATCCGCAGTGCATAGGATTAGCACGTCAGGATTTGTTCACAGGTTTGGAAGAATCCATCATCAGTTTGACAGATGGAACTGGTTTTGATTTCTCCATTTTGCTCTCATTTCTGCAGCTACACAGGTCCTATTAAGGACTTGTTAGAGGACAAAGACCTGGACCCCGGGTAATTACCTGCAGGCAGGATCTGCTAGGTTGCTTCATTATCATCAGACATAAGCTGAGACTCTATCAGCATCATTAGAGGGGACCAGTCTGCCCTGTTATGACCTCAACAGTGGAGAGAGCTCTTAGAGAGGGCGCACAAGGACACCTGGCATGCTCTGTGGAAGGAAGAATGGATGACTGTGCTTCTCTGTGCCATTGTAGGAGCACCTGCTGTGTTCTCAGCTGCTGTTACTACAAGAATTAATGATGACTCACCGTTTTACCTGCATATTCTAGCTCTAGCTATGGCTTCACAGAGTGAATAACAAGAACAGTAGCTGGGGTTGTTAAGTGTCATGTCCAAGGCATGGCTCTCATATGTGTTCCTTGTTTTACAGGAATAGAAACAGGGATCCACAGAACCTCTTACCTGAATTCGTATACTTACTAACAGGGTCAAAATGTAACTCTGTGTTAATAATAATCTGTATAAATAGCTATGTCTTGTGGTAGACAGAATGATTTATTTTTTTCCACACTCATGGAATTTCTACAAAAAGACTGAACAGAAAATTAATACATGTATTATTCATCTTGAGGTAGAAGTAAAAATGATACCCAAACCAGCTGAGTGATGAATTCTAAAATGTATCTGTAAATTAATTTCTTGGCATCTATTTATGGAATGATGTATCTGGGAGGTATTTCAAAATAATAATGGGATGAGATTAATTGCATCTGGTCATGTGTTGATAATTGTTAAAGCAAGGCAATGGCTACACTGAGGTACTAAGAGTTGCTGTTAGTATTTGTTTTTCCATAATAAAATTCATGTATAATCACGTGTTTGTGTGTGGATATTTGTGTATATATGTTTGTATATGTGTGTATATTTGTATGAGTAGTATGCCTGTATGTGTATGTATACAGAGAGATTTATTATAAAGAATTAAGCCATGCAGTAAGTGAGGAATGAGCAGTCCAATAGTAAGCAGACCTAGATTTATTCAGCACAGATTACATGGTCCAGTTGACATTGGTGAGTAACACCCTGAAACCAGTAGAGCCAATTCTTTACATTATAGCCCAATTCTAAACTGAAGTCAGAACAGCAAATTCTGAGGCCTTCTGTGGATTACTTGGGGACTGATTACTATGTGGAAAGCTGCTCTTCTGGTCTACCATCTCTAATCTTAATTAGAAACACCCCCAAAATCACATCAACCAAGTTGACATAACCGTTACCATCATGGTATCTAATGTATAACATGTTTAAACATAAAACAACAGAGGAAATAGGCGAATAAATTATCTAATAAACTTCTCTATCCTTATGTTAATAGACAGAGAGAATTGTGTAAATGTCATAGACCCATAGAGACACCAGGGTTTAAAAAACATTCACATAACATCTGGCATAACACTAATAAAATACAAAATTTCCACACCCAACTAATATGAGGGGATCCCAGAAGGACACAGCTACTTCTGAACCCCCAAATGTTCTGCTGGCCCTGGTCTACCCACACACTTTATAACATAGTGAGAAAATAGGGGAAAACACCATAAAAATTCATCAAGGCCAATTGTGATAAATACTATAAAGAAAAGTATGGGACATTCCAGTGCAGGAGTGAAGCATGATTTAGGGTGGGGCATCTTTCTCTTTGAGAACTATAGCACATGGGTCTGAAATAGTTACTGTTAACTTCCTACATTGCCCTAACAAAGTGTCACAGGCTGATGGCTTCAGCAACATAAATGTATCCTCTCATAGCTTCAGAAGCCAGAGCTCAAGCTCTAGATGTTAACAGGTTTTATTTCTCCTGTTGAGCATATGAGATCACCTCCTTACTTTAATCCCTAGACCACGTCTTTGTCTCAGTCTCCTTTCGGAACAAGATAAAATCACACTAAGTTAAAGCCTATCCACATTACCTAATTTTATCTTAGTCACCCTTTCAAATATAGTCAGTCATAGAGAGGTAGAGTGCACTCATCATATGAGTTTTAGGTCGACTAAATTTCACCCATAACAGGAGCAATATAGGAAGAAGTTGGAATTGAGATTGGAAGGTACAATATAAAATTGATGACAGACCATAAAACACCCCTTTCTGATAAAGTCTGCTTATTCTGGGATGTACTAGGAACTGTCACTAACAGAAAATGTTGAGGAGAGGGAGGGACTACAGATCAAGAACAGAGAAGGTGCACACTAGAAGTTACAGTGAGGAGAAAGCTAGATTTTTGGGAAACATCCAAGGCTCTGCTGACAACTGCAGGGGCAGGGTATGGTTTTTCAACTTCACTAACCAGCAAAGACGGGGGGCGGTGGGGGGACAGTAGTTCCAGGTGGATTTCTGCTGGAGGTGTGATTGGAGTGTTAATGCACAAGAAAAACATTGGGGTACAAACAGTGGTACCTGATCCAGGTAACAGAGTTGGAGGGAGGGAGGAGGGACAAGGACTTCTGTTTTATCGCTGACTTGAGCAAAAGGAGTTTGGTCCTGAGAGTCCCTGCTAATACTGTCATGCTATATAGACCTAAATGTCAAATGCCAACAGGAACTCATCAAAGAATTTACTTTAATAATGGTAGAATTCATTAATTTCAGAATCTCAACTACTCAACATTCAAAGTTGCATTATAATGCAGTTATTCCTTCCATTATAAACACATGTAAAATGTACTTTGCACAACTGTGCCAAGTGACATCTCCTGATCAGCCAGCTTTGACTTAATGACTGTAGGGGTGGGCCTACTTCCAACTGTGTTGATTTATGATCCCAGAATCCTAACGTATGTAAGAATGTGATAAGATGCTTGGTGACCCAGATTCCAGCCATGCCTTCTCTAAGACTGGATTCATTGTTCTAAATCCCATGCTCAGGCTGACTCAGTAAAAGGGCAGGTATGTTGTAGTTCTGATACATGTCAGGCCCTCTCCACGCACTACTCTCACCACTTGCAGTGGCAAGCAAGGCAAGTGTCTGCCCAGCAGAACACAAAGCCTTCTGTTCAGTTTCCAAAACAGGTCCATCTTGTTCTTGAAGATCCTTGCCTTGTCCCGTCCTGTCCACCCCATCCCTACTTTAAGCTTCTTTGGGAACATAGTCTTTTCTCTGCTTCCACGTCTGCTCTTTGGTTTCCCTGGGATATCTTCATTGCCTTCAAATCCAAGCATGTTGCCCAAGCCTGTGTTTTACTGGATGTAAAAGCTAAAAGGGGATAGAGACAGCATATATTCAAAGTTGTCTGCATCAACATGAAGTGGACTTCGTGGGTTTAAAGCAGAGCACACAGGGTTGGGAGAGAAATTGCTGGGGGTTATAGTTAGATCTAGAGGGGAAGTGGGGAAGAATGTAACAAAAATGCACTAAATTCATATATGAAATTCTCATAGCAAATTTAAAAATAAATAAAGTTTTCCACATAGCTCCTGCTTCCTGCTCTGGTAAAACATTTTGGAGATGATAGTCTACACATTTATTTTCCAGAGCTCTACCCCAGAAGTCTTCTTGTAAAGGACTGGCAGATAAGCTAATTGTCCTGAAGACTGACTCTCATTTCACTGTAACAACGAATCAAAAATGTTAGACTTGTCAAGATTATGATTTAAAATGTCTTAGAAAGATTCATACACTAACTACTGCAGGCTCACAGGAAGGAAGTAGATGGCATTAGATCCCAGACTTACTAACACCTAGATTCTGCAGACAGCAGCATTTCTAGATACTCGTTAGAATGAGGCATATCAGGACCCACCGCAGACCTCCTGAGCCAAATTGCTCATTACTTGTGTGTGTCAAAGTCTGGAAACAAGTGTTTTAACACATTCATGTTTAGAATGCAGTGTGCAGATGTATAGGCAATCACGCTCCAGCAGTTTTTGAAATGGTAGGAAGAGCAAGCATTTGAGCCTCAAACAAAATGATGTCACCACTTAGTGGTCTTGTGACTTTGGTAAGTTACATAACCCGCTCTAAGTCTGGAAGTACTCAGCTATATAGAAGAGGTTAGGTTACAATTTCTCAGAGTGGCACCAAAGAAATGCCAAGACTAGCTAGGCATAGGAAGGGGAAATGGGTGTTGAATGGGGTCAGCCAGAATGAAGGGATGGCGTGATAGAGAGTGTGCCACCTGCTGGTGGAAGTGTGTACTTGCAAGAGTCGATTGACATTCAGAAAAGGAAACTTGTTTTTTTCTTTTGAATTTTGTTTTACTGTCTCTTTGCCTTTACGTTACAAGCATTTAGGGGACTAGTGGTACACTACAGGACAAGCACAGCCATGGAGAAACAAAGGTAACATAAGGGCAGACACACAAGCTAATAAAAAAGTTCTTATGAAAAAAACAAACTTACAAAACCATATGTAACATCTCTGACAGTTATTCTGGTGTCAAATGAACTGATGTTTTCTTCTATTATAAGTCCATAATTTTTGAAATTCTAGCTTTCTATATGCTAATGGCTTTTTAAAAATTAATAGAGGATATTATCTTTTTGAGGCAGAATAATGGTTTAATCAAAATGTTCCTGATTTCTTTGATTTATTGATATAATTTCAAAAGTGAAGGAAGGGATGAGGAATTCATCTACTCTAACATTGATTGGATAGGACAAAATGTAAAACTTATTATATTAGAGAGGCTGTTTGGGCAAGTTACTAGACAGACAGGTTTCCTTAAGTGAGTCCTTTGTCCAGAAGTGGGTATTACCAGTGTTTCTTTAGATGATGGCATTGCAGAAAGCATTTTGCAGGCAGCATTAAGTAGCAATGAGACAAATGGTACTTATACACTTGTAGATTTATACTTTTTAAGACCTACTTTAATAAGGGTTATTAAATGTTTTAACCTCCCTTTTAGCCCATCACCCACCAGTGGTAGTAGAAAGGAAAGGATTATAGGGTAAAGTTGGATGTGGACTTGTTTAGAAATAATTTGGAGGAAAGATTCCAATCTTTAGTGTCAGGACGTCTATCAGCAGCTCAGTTCACATGAACCAGCAACAATAGCTAGATCCAGTCACAAACACCATTCACGAATCAGTAATGGGAGTTTGATTCACAAGAAACTGTGAGGCTCTGCCCATTAACCCAAGTCCATGGAAGTAGCAGGAAGCTGCCAGAATGTGATGAGAAGTTCTTTGGTGCGTTTCTCTCTATGACGTCAGTACAAACAATGATCCACAAAGAAGAAGGCGATGTGAACCAATGCCATAGTGTCACCAGTGAAGACCAGCAGCAACAAAGCTCAAAAGGACCAGAAAAGAGTGACAAGGTAATGCTCACAGCATGGCCCACTGTCTGTTGGGTATACCAAACATCACGTGTTTACTCTGGCAAAATATCACATGTTCTTTTTCCAGGCAGCTTCTAGAAAAATGTGTCTGTTCTCAGCAAACCATCTTCCCACATGTCTGTTTCAGCAAAACATCCTCTCATAAAATATCACATGACACAACTGAGTCTCCAAAGAAACCCAAAACTTCTACTTCACACATGAAGCTATAGGATGTGACTTTGTCTCACAAACCCATCACACCCTGAGTTCCAAGATCCAGAAACACAGGATTCCAAATCATCATGAAAAGAACATTCAAAGTGCTTTTTCAGAGTTTTCAAAGCTTACCAACAGCAATATGGTATATTTTTTTTTATGGCAGCAATTACTTGGTTCCACCTGAATATCACTGGTGGATATATTGTTCTTTTTTCTTTTTCCTTTTTTTTCTGTTTTTTTTTTTTTTTTTTTTTTTTGAGACAGTGTTTCTCTGTATAGCTCTGGCTGTCCAGAATCTCACTCTGTAGACCAGGCTGGCCTTGAACTCAGAAATTAGCCTGCTTCTGCCTCCCAAGTGCTGGGATTAAAGGCATGTGCCACCAATGCCTGGCTTTTGTTCTTTTTTCTTAACAAAATAGTTTCACAAAATGAAGTTAGGTATATTTGAATGGCCATTGACAATGCTGTACAAACAAAAACAAATGCTCAAAATGTGACTGTGTGAGACCGGAAGCTACATGCATAAAGAAAAACAACTTCTCATGACTTAAGGCAGTGTGAGAATTTTGAAAAGCTTCATTCTAATTTTGGTAAATCATCATATCTTCTTCATTCTCTGGAAAAAATAGAATAGAAAAATTATTCAAATAATACTGTCCTATCAAAACCCAGAAGAATCAAGGCAAGATTTAGAGCCCATATTTCAAAGAAAGTACGGAGATCACAGAAATCTAAAACAATGCATAATTCATGACAAAGCTTGGCATAGTTAAAATGTCCTTGAATTTTAATTGGATGCCCAGATAGAAGCTTCTATAAATTCTGCTCTATGATGGAGCTATGGAGAATTTTTATACTTGTACAATAATTTAGTTCACCTCTGCAAAGGAAAAAATATGAATTGAAAATTTCTTAGTGAAAAACTGTGTGATTCTGTTGGAAAGTGGAGTGGAAAGCCAGTAGTTCTTGACCAGCGAGACTTATGACTCATGTGTGGGTTTTGTTTGTTTGATTTTTTTTTGTTTTAATGTATATATGAATGTTTTACCTTTCTGCATGGCTTATGCACTAGCAGGCCAAAAGAAGGAACCAGTTCCCCTGGAACTGGAGGTATAGACCCTTGTGCCGGAAATCAAAGCCAAGTCCTTGAAAAACAACAAGTACCCTTAACCACTGAGTCATCGCTCTAGCTCCTCACTTGCACTGTTGTTGTCTTCAGTTGCTGAGAAAAAAGCAGACAGTTTGCATCTCATTAAATCCAATAAAACTATTCATGTGGGCTGACAGCTGGCTTACCCAATACTATCACTTATGATTCAGTGATGTCAACAGCTTACATGTACCTATCATTTCACTTCTCAAATACGTGGATCAGAAGGCTACTACAATGTTCAAATCGTTCTGTCTTCATTAATATTATTGGATAGGCCTCAGTAAGTCATATGAGCAACAAATGAATCTAGTCTGAGAAAGGACAGCATTGAAGACATTCATAACCAATAATTGGACTAATTGTCTTTTGAGGATTACACAATGTCAAAAGTCTATTTTTATCCAAATGGCATATGCTCAAAATAGCTTAGATGAAAGTTATTAACAGAAAACAAATATAAATAGTTACATGAGCTTAAAATTATATTGTGTCAGACAGAACACCTGCTAATAATATTGGCAAGTGTTATTGTTTTCCTTTATGACAATGAAGACACATCTGTTATTAGAGTTCTTCCATTCATTCATTTTGAGTCACAGTGGATAAAATTCCCTCTAACATATAAATCCCAATCAGAGAATGAATCAAATATCCCTCACTGTTTGGGATCTTAACTGCTACAAATTCTTAGCACTGTAATAACAAAGTGTCACAAGCTATTGTTTAAAATATCAAAAATATATGCTTTTTGGTCCAGGTGGTTCAAAATCTGAAATCAGGTTGTTGGTCAGGCTCTACTCATCCCACAGACTCAGGTGAACACACATCTTCAATTCTTCATTCCCCTCACAGTTGCTGGCAACTCCCTGCTTTACTAATAGAGCACGTCGTACATCTAACCCATCTCTGTATCTGTAGTCACACAACCTTCTTCTTCTTGTCTCCAGTTCCATATGTTCCCTTTTTTATGACACCAATCATTATATTGAGACCCTCTACCATCTGGTATGGCCTTATCTTATTTTTATCATATCTACAAATGTTATTTAAAAATAAGGTCATATTTTGAGATCCCAGTATTTAGGACTTCAACACATTTTTCTGTGGGACACATTTCTACCCGTAACAGTGGTTAGGAGTGGTCACCCATTTCTTGCCACATATGCAAGTAGCTAGCCATCCTCCGTGCTCCTCTGGTAAAGCAGTGATAAAAGTCCATATCTTAAGCACTTTGTGGAAGACTCTATGCTCTTTTGCCTCATACCTTCAAGCTCTGCCATTTTATGTTTTTCTACCCACCACCCACCCTTCTAGGATAACAACTTTGGG
>JADRCD010165836.1:0-17896 GCA_019843815.1 Montemys delectorum | reverse complement strand
AACCCGAATACTGTTGCCCCACAGGACGTTCTTTGAGTCAGGCAGGCACAAAAGAACAGCGCTGTGTTAAGCGTAGCACCTCAGGGGATGGCTGACAAATACAGAAATCCTGCTTGAGGTCAAGAAGCATTAGCTAGTGCTTACTTTATTTCTCTGCTTCTAAGAAGTTTACTAATAGTATTTTCACCATTCCAAGCTAAGAGAGGAGATTGGTTTTTCTTCTCCTTTATGGCTTTCTACCTCTCTTCTCTTCTTCCTTCTGTTAGTCAGCATGTGCAGAGTCCCAGACCTGAGAACATGGCAGTAGATAAACCAACCTCTCGCTCTTTGAGCTTGTAGCCCTTACATGTTTTTACTTTTACTTCCGTAAACAATAAGCAACGTGGTTGCTTTTCTAAAAATGCTTTTTGGCTGTTGTGTTTCAAGACAGGGTTTCTCCGTGTAGCCCTGGCTGTCTTGGAACTCACTCTGTAGACCAGGCTGGCCTCTAACTCACAGAGATCCACCTGCCTCTGTACTGGGACTAAAGGTGTTCACCACTGTATCTGGTAGAAGCTTTGTTTTAAAGACATACACACTGGAGTATTTGTGAATAGAATAGTGCATGAGATTTGTTTCAAAATAATCTAGAAGATTCAGAAATAGAGATGGCTGTAAGCAAGAATGTCTACGTGAGCTGCTAATTGACTCTGGCCTGTGGGACTTTTCTATGTAGCACCCATTTGTAGCCATTTTTTTTTTTCATTATGTGTCAGAGATAAATTTCATGAAATACTGCTTGCCCTTATATGTAGCAGATTCTGGTATTTAACCGTATAGTTCCTTTTATTTTAATATAACTGATTACTATACTCTTGCTTTGATTTCGAGACTAGGTGTTGTCAGTTTAGTGTGGTCATGGATTCCAGCTTGTCTTTGAGATCAGTAAAATGATAACTGTTTTGGAAAATGCTGCTTTTGGTACAGAGACAAAAACACATGAAGCTAGGCAGTGGTGGTGGAGCACACCTTTAATCCCAGCACTTGGGAGGCAGAGGCAGGTGGATTTCTGAGTTCCAGGACAGCCTGGTCTACAGAGTGACTTCCAGGACAGCCAGGGCTGTACAGAGAAACCCTATCTTGAAAAACCAAAAACCAAAACAAAGAAACAAACAAACAAAACAAAAAAAAACCCCAAAACAAACAAACAAAAAAACCCAACCAACCAACCAAACACATGGAATAGGCAGGCAATGGCCACCCAGTGTCAATCGATCCTGGCTTGTGTACAGAGGGTTGTGGCCATATCAGGACAGGACAGAACTACCCATTGTAAACCAATCCTGGGTTGTATACAGAGGGCAGTGGACAGATCAGGACAGGAAGGTCACTTTCTCTGGGAAAGTCTGAGAAGTGTCCTGCCTGGAAGGGAGACACGTGGAAGCATGGTGAGAAGATAAACATTTGAGATCAATGATGAGGGAGAGGGAGGGCTGACCTATGTCCAGGATGGCTGAAAAGTGAGGGCGGTCAGCCAGTGGCTTCTGGAGGGCACAAATAAGTCACGCTAGGCCCTACAAGACAGCTTAAAGACTTTGTTTCTGTGTGGGGCGGTAGGGTTACTGGAGAAATAACCCCGTTTCACTGGGCTTTCATGAGGGTCATTGCCAGCTATGTATATGAAGAGGATATTGTCTGTGTGTCATGATTTAGAATAAAGGACTCATACCCAAAGCAGGACCATTCCAGAGCACAGATCTCTTGAGCCACCTTATAGAATCACCTTCCTCCCCTCTGCCATGGAGTTTTCCAGAAGATCCACACAGACACTCAATTTGAGATTTTTTTTCATAACACAAGTGGCTTTCACTTTCAGCGAATTAAAGGAAGTGAACACGGACTCCCTGCAAGCTCTTGTCCCCTTTCCCTGCATACAGAGAAACCCTGTCTCAAAAGAAAAGAAAAAGAAAAAGAAGTCCGGGTTATAATTCAGCTCGACTAAACTCAATATTAAAAAAAACAGCAACAAGAATATTCAAGCAGTACTTAAAGAGATTGATAGTAAGTGTGACCAAGAGATGACTCAGATGGGGTTGAGGCAGCTGTTGGATCCAGCCTTGAAAGTAATGGAAAAACTGAAATTCTCAGCAGAGAAATAGAAACTAGCACAAAACAAGTAGATGAAACTTTAAACCAAAACAATGACATCTGAAATAACTCATCCCCTGGGTGGTCAGCTTAGCTGCAGAATAGATGGCAGAAGAGTCAGTGAGCTTGAAAGCAAATGGATAGAAATCATACAGTATGGAAAACAGAAGAATAATGTGGGGAGACCAGTGTTTTGTAGGATAACATCAAAAGGTTGGATGTGTGTGTTGTTGGAGTTCCTTCTAGCAGGTGAATATAAAGATATTGGTGTATGGGAAGTCCTTGAAAAATGGCTACAACTGTCCCAAATGTAGAGAAATAAAATTTCAAATTGTAGAATCTCCGTAATTTCAGACAGGGTGAAGTCAGTGAGAGGTGCTCAGCTGCTTTAGAATCAAGCCTGCTGGTTGGTTTCTGTTTCTTCCAGGCGGCTTGTCTGGTCTGAGAGTCTTTTTGCAGCTTGTCTTGTTGTGAGAGTGACCCTGACTGGTACTGTTTACTCTTGAGGACTGGAGGTGGGGAAGAGCCTAGTAAATCTTGTCAGTTTCAGGGACTTCCTGAGCCTATTTTAAGTGGTTTACCTTCTGTCATAAGGCAGCTTCTCTGAAGGATTGAATGTTTCAGTCTTTCAATTTTGGAAGAAACTGCTACACAGCACCAAGGCTCTCTGCTGTCAGCTCGCCTGCTCTTAAGTCCAAAGGGAGTGAGGGGAAGTTAGAACTCATGGAACCAAAAGAGAGAAGTGACAATGTAGCTGACGTGTTCACTAATAACCACATAGAAAGGTAAAGAAAATGCTTGTGATCTTATGTACACAGGGGTGATCACAGAAGAGCACCAATACTTCTGGATGCGTATCCTCCGATTCATTTTTCTCAGTGAATAGACACATCTGTCTGCTGTCTCCTGAGCCTCTGCCTAGTCCTCCTTTCCTCCCTCTGCTGTTTTTCTTCTTCCTCTCACCCTTTCTTTTAAATTTATTTATTTATTATTTATTTTTATTCTTATGTATGTGCTTGCCTATCTATATGTACAGCCCATGTGTGCAGGCCAGAACCCAGCGTGGAGCTGGGGTGACAGGTGGTGGTGAGCCACCTGATGTAGGTAGGGACTGAACCTGGGTCCTCTGCAGGAGCAGCCAGTGCTCTTAGCTGATGATCTGCCTCCCTAACCCTTTTCTTCCTGTTTTTTTTTCTTTCAAGTAAGAGAATAGAATTTTGTGAGTTTTTCTCATTAATTGACACTATATTGGGGCATTTTCCTATTTTGTCTAAAAAATCATTAATGCACTAAGAATTTAGCTTGAGAATGGTACACTATTATATTTTTAAAGGAGGCATTCTGACATTTATGGGTGTGATAACACTGTGCCAAGATTAGCTCAGTTTGCCTTGGGCAGGAAATTCTTTGGGACAGGCTGACAGGTGAGTAGGTGCCAGGTGTGCTGCCTTTTTATACATGTGCCATTTTCATTAAGGAAATCCTTTAAAGACTTTTCAAAAATGTGATTTTTACGTTTTTAAATCCTATTCCACTTGTGGCTATTCCATGTGTTTAATGATTCTTTTGTTGAATTGGGGTTGTTTCAGATTTTAAGTAAACTGAGGCAAAAAAAAAAAATCAAGTCTCAGATCTCTTGTCATTTCTCCTTTGTTTAGAAGAATTATGAGACGGATGGATATTTGAAATGCTCCGATGTACTTTTCAGAGTTGCCTTTCAGAGTTTCTCGCTATTGCCCCCAATTAACCGGCACAGTTCTAAGACACACATAAGCAGCTGGCAGAATACAGCATATTTTAATGTGCAGTTCTTTAATTCTTAAGGGTACTTTTTTTTCCTTTTTTTTTTTTTTTTTTTTTTTTCGAGACAGGGTTTCTCTGTGTAGCCCTGACTGTCTGGAACTCACTCTGTAGACCAGGCTGACCTCGAACTCAGAAATCCGCCTGCCTCTGCCTCTCAAGTGCTGGGATTAAAGGCGTGCGCTACCACCACTCGGCCAATTAATGGTACTTAACCCTAGCTTACCATTGAATTAGGGGAGAAAAGTGGAAGCACATGGATTTATTGTTTGTCCCCCAGTCTTCACTTTGTAGAAGAGAGGCAAATACATGTAGCCCAGAGTTCAAATCTTGGCCCTGGCACTTAATGCCTGTGCATTTTGTGCAGTTTTCTCTATAAGAACATTCTATAGGGAACAAGCCTGCTGGTCAGTGGGTGGAATGGAGATGGTAGCTTTTTCGTCCTTCTAGTCTGAGTTGCAGGATGAACAATGCAGTCTCATACAGGAGCCACCGTGGTTGCCCGAGCCCTGGGTTCCCTCTTGCAGAGAAGACTCTGTAAGAGTCTCTGCTGGACATTGAATCACTGTCTCTTCATCTCTCAGTCTTTACCACTTGGCAGGCTACAACTCTCATTCCCCCTGGGCATCGAGGCAATCACTAACGCCAGCCAGGAAATCTGTCTTGACCAATTAGATGGTCTGGGAGCTAATTCTGATTTCGGATAGTTCTTCTTCTTCTTCTTCTTTTTTTTTTTTTAAGTTTTATTGCATTATAATGAGAAAAGTTACATGATTTCAATTTATCTGAATTTGTTAACATTTAAAAACGTATTTTAAGTAAATAGAATTAAATCACATTCTTGGTCTCCTTTTGTACCCTAACTCCTCCCAGAGACCCACCCTTCAATACCTACAATATCTTTTTTTGTCACATTCTTTAAAATTTATAAAATATTATAACAATAAAAATGAGTATTATAAAAGTTGTTTGATATAAAACAATCAATTTAACAGTCTTATGTAGATGCTCGTCTACGGCAATACTGAAAATACATACGTTTTTCTCAATATAAATTTTAAATAACTCCAAATGTATTAACTGTATATTTCAAAATAATACATCACTACTAATATTTTCTTAAGTGAACAATATATAAAATGTTTTTGTTTGTTATTTGTTTGTTTTGTATTTAGTAGAGCTTAAAATCTTGTCTCTTACTGTGGCAACTTGATACAAGAATTACAAACGTCAAGCAAAGCATTCAGTCTCACTCTTTGTTGTTCTCTTACAAGCCCCCTCCCAATTTAATTGTCTACATTTCTTTTGGGTATATAAATACTTTTAAAATATGTAAGCTGTTTTGAAAACGATAGTATAGTGAAAAAACATGAAATAAACAATACTACTAATAGAGAGGCTGAGATAGGAGAAGCAAGATCTCAAGACTGGTATGTTGTACACAGCAAGACGCTGTCACGAACAAACAAGCTGAAAGTGTATATGAATTGTGTAATATTGGACCTATTTCTCCAATTACTAAATTAGAGAGACCATTGGATGACAGTCAATAAATTTCTAATTCCTCATATTTTGGATTTCAATCAATTAGGATATGTTGGTAATATTAACTTTCATATTAAGATATTGAGAAAAAGTAATTATTACTTTCTGCTGTTTTTGTTGTAAGAGGTGGAATTAGGTTTGTGTGGATTTGTTGAAAGATTACTTTCTTGCTTCTTCTAGGGTGTAGTTTTGCTCCTTATGTTGATGTTTTCCATCTATTATCCTTTGTAGGGCTGGAGATTGTGTAAAGAGATTGGTTTTGTCATGGAATATCTTGTTTTCTCCATCTATGGTAATTGAGAGTTTTGCTGGGTATAGTAGCCTGGGCTGGCATTTGTGTTCTTGTAGGGTCTGTATGACATCTGCCCAGGATCTTCTAGCTTTCATAGTCTCTGGTAAGAAGTCTGGTGTAATTCTGATAGGCCTGCATTTATATGTTACTCGACCTTTTTCCCTTACTGCTTTTAAAATTCTTTCTTTGTTTAGTGCATTTGATGTTTTGATTATTATGTGATGGGAGGAATTTCTTTTCTGGTCCAATCTATTTGGAGTTCTATAGGCTTCTTGTATGTTCATGGGCCTCTCGTTCTTTAGGTTAGGGAAATTTTCCTCTATAATTTTGTTGAAGATATTTTCTGGCCCATTACCTTGGGAGTCTTCACTCTTTTCTATACCTATTATTCTTAGGTTTGGTCTTCTCATTGCATCCTGGATTTCCTGGATGTTTTGGGTTAGGAGCTTTTTGCTTTTTGCATTTTCTTTGACTGTTGTGTCAATGTTTTCTATGGTGTCTTCTACCCCTGAGATTCTTTCTTCTATCTCTTGTATTCTGTTGGTGATGCTTGCATCTACAACTCCTGATTTCTTTCATAGGTTTTCTATCTCCAGGGTTGTCTCTCTTTCTGATTTCTTTATTGTTTCTATTTCCATTTTTAGATTCTGAATGGTTTTGCTCATTTCCTTCACCTGTTTAATTGTGTTTTCCTGTAGTTCTTTAAGGGGTTTTTGTGTTTCCTCTTGAAGGACTTCTAGCTGTTTACCTGTGTTCTCCTGTATTTCTTTGAGGGTGCTATTTATGTCTTTCTTAAAGTCCTGTATCATCATCATGAGAAGTGATTTTATATCTGAATCTTGCTTTTCCAGTATGATAGTGTGTCCAGGACTTGCTATGGTTGGAGTATTGGGTTCTGATGATGCCAAGTAACCTTTGTTTGTGTTGCTTATATTCTTACGCTTGCCCTGCATCATCTGGTTATCTCTAGTGCTACCTGCCCTTGCTAAATCTGACTGGAACCTGTCCTTCCTGTAATCCTGGTTGTGTCACAACTCCTCAGAGTCAAGCTGTCTCTGGGATCCTGTGATTCTCGGATCCTGTGACCCTGAGCTTGTTAGAGCACCTGGGAGTGGAGCTTCCTCTGGGTGTTTTAGGAATGACTGTGGAGTTTGCACCCAAGGTCTGCTCAGGGCACTGGCTGGCTCAGACAGACTGGAAGCAACCCGAACCACTGGGCTGGCAGAATTCCTGTGTGCCTGGGTCCTGCTGGTCCCAGTTACTCTCTGTGTTGGGACAGATGTTGTGTCTTCCTCACCTCTGATCCTGGGCGTGTTAGAGTGCCTGGGGAGTGGGGCTTCCTCTGGGTGTTGTGGGACTAGCTGTGGAGCTTGCGCCCAAGGTCTGCTTAAGGCACCAGCTCAGACCCAGATAGTTCTTATGGTTTGTGGCACACCCCTCACAGTAACTGATGTGGAGGACTGCATGGGATTTCAAGTGAATTTGCTTGACAGTGTCTTGCCTTATTTACTAAAGCAAGGTTCAGCTCTGGAACACAGTCTTTGCAGGGAAACTCAGGCAAACCGACATCTCTACTTCAGTCGATGGGTTTCCTCTGGCCTCACTCTTCTGTGTTCAGGCTGAGTGCTTCGGGAGGGATGCATTTCCATTCTAGGTACACACTTGTAGTCTGGGAATACTGAAAATACAAAATGGGGCTACTGCGACTCTTTAAGTACTTGCAGACCAAGAGACTTCTTGGTGGGGACCGTGGGCATCCTTGAGATGATCTGCACACCAGGAGTGTGGTGGAGCCAGCAAACCTTACAACACTGCCCAGCACTCGCCTGTAATCAGGTCCGAGTGGCCGGCCTCAGGCTGCTTGGTCTCTCCCCAGATCAGTTCAGTGGCACCTGGTTTCTTTCCGAGGCAGGCTCCTGAAGAGGAGCTTGAAGGAAGTGGGGGAAAGGGAAGGGATGGCTGACCTGGTTTCCAAGTTGAAGAAAATTCCAGGATGAGTTGGGTTCTGTTGTAAGGAGTTAAGTAGGCTGTTTTTTTCCTGCCCTGGGTGGGTGGTGCCCTCCTGTTCCATGCAGTGTGACGTGGATGCAGAAAGAGGTTGAAAGAGGACCCCACTCTCATGGTTATGGGAGAAATGACTCTACCCCAGTTCACAATTCTTGAGCATATTAATGGAAGGAGACTCCAGAGCTATGGAAGGAGCTGTCTCCCCACCCCCTCCACCACAGAGCTGTGTGCAAACTGGACAGAGCATTGTCTGTGCCTTTTCTGTGGCTCCTTGGAGAGGAAAAAAAAACAAAAAAAACAAAAAAAACAAAAAAAAAACCTAATAGCGCTGGCTTGGAGAAATTTACCATAGCATAGATTTCCCATGTCGGTCTGATAAACTCTGGTGTCTTGCTTCCTCTGCATTTCACCACAGTTCTGTGACTATGGAGAATTATTACTATTTCGACTTTGTGTATGCGTCAGAGAGAGAGAGAGAGAGAGAGAGAGAGAGAGAGAGAGAGAGAGAGAGAGGCCAAGGCTGGCTTTGAACTCATGATTCTCTTGCCCAGCTCCCTAGGTTGGAATTAAAGGCATAAGACATGACTCTCAGTGTGTTGCAGACATGCCTTGAATTCCTGGACTTCAGTGAACTTCCTGTCCCAACTTTTTGAGTATCCAGGAGCACAGGCATGTGTCACAGCTCTTAGCTCTGGGATAGGAATCACAAATCCTTTTTTTTTCTCTCTCTCTCAAAGAAGCAGACTTCCAAGGAGAATGAGGGCACAGTGACGTGACTTATAACCAACATACCCTACCTCCTGTGTGCACTGTTTTGCGGTTACTTTAGAGCTCACCTTTCTGTCAACTTCAGTGCCATCCCTCTGCCGCTGGCTCCCCTGAGGGCTTTATATTCTTATTCCCTTTGCCACGGGGTGGTTTTTGAACAGAAAAAAAAATTAAAGGGGCAAATATTGGTTTTGTTTAGATCTGGGATTAAGCCAAAGGGAAATATTGACTCGGGGCACTCCCAGAAGCGCCATCTCATCTCAAAAAGGAAGACTTTTATATCCCACAGCAGCTGAGCTGGGCTCCAGGTTCCTGTCACTGCTGTCTACTTTTTGGAGGTCCAAGTACAAATATTTTACAGCAGGGAAAATAAGCCCTGGGATGGTTCAGTTATCTACCTAAGAGGTCCCAGCTATCGAATAACAAAGCAGAAATCTGAATCTAGTGTCATCTGTGTCTGTCTAGGGTGTGGTTTCAATGACGTTTATCACAAATCCCCCAGTTTGGGCCTTGTCAAGGGCTTCCTGCTTTCTGTCTTGGGCTTTCTTGTCTCATCAGTTGATCGGTCATCATCAGGTTTCCAGGTGCTGTGTGCCAGAGACAAGTCCAAATAATGCCATGGCTCTGTCACTGTTGCAGGGTGAATGTGGAGAATCCCATAAATCTCCTGAAAAACAAACAAAGACCTTTTAAAAATGTTCTTCCAACATCTCTCAGCTTCACTCTCTTCACGCCTAGAATGTCAGAACAGAAGGCTCATTGTTGACATGTTTGAGAGAGTTAATCTGGAAATCTCTTGAGAATCCTCCGGTCAGCTTCACCTGATGATCAGATGGTGTTATGTATGCCTTAGGTGAGACGTTCTGGCTGACAGATAACAGAGCCCTGTGTGTTGTCTCAGAGCACCTACTGCCTTCTTTGTATACAGTCAGGCATAACTACAAACTTACATCTATGGAATGAAATTCATCCGCAGGTGCAAAGATCCTTAGTCCCAACTTGATGTTTGTTTTCCTTGGGAGCCATGAGTTACAAAGTAGTAACTTTTCGCTCCTGATACAAGAAAGTTACAGAGCTCTTGGAACACTAGGTCCTAATTTTGACAGTGTGAGCTCCCTAAGTACTAAGGTGGGGTATTGTACTGGCTAGTTTCATGTCAACAGAAAAGCCAGAGCTGTTTAGGAAGAGGAAACCTTAATGGAGAAAGGGCCCCATAAGATCTGCATGTAGGGGAAAAAAAAATCTGCCTGTAGGCAAGCCTGTAGTACATTTTCTTAATTATGATTGATGTGGGAGGGCCAGCCCGTTGTGGGCGGTGGTGCCCCTGAGTGGTGGTTCTGGGGTGTCTAAGAAAGAAAGCTGAGAAAACCAAGAGCAACAAGTCAGTAGTTAGCACTCCTCCATTACCTCTCCGTATCAGTTCCTGCCTTGAGTTCCTGCCCTGACTTCCCTCCTTGATAGACTGTTAAACTTACATAAAAGCCCTTTCCTCCCCAAGCCGCTTTGGTGCTTTATCACAGCAACAGAAACAACCCCTCACTAAGACAGAAGCTAGAATCAGGTCCTGGCGGAATTGCTGAGACAGGCTTGACCCAGGTGTTTTGGGGAGGAGTGTAATGGCGTTTAAACTCTGGGCTGGAAAAGCTGTTGAGCTTAGCGGGGTGTTCTGTGGGAGGCTGGAAGAGAGGAGTGTTTAGAGAAATGCAGATGATGGAGACCCAGCTTTCTGAAGCGTCAGAGGGAAGTTTGGGAGTCTGTGAGTGAGTCCTATCCAGTGGGCGCTGAGTTATTTGCTCTGTCAGTTTGGGTCTGCCTTACTCAGATTGTGACTGTTCCCTGGTTCTTCCTTCCTGGAGTAAAAATGTATTTAATTTAGTTTTGATTTTTATAGAAATCGATAGTTAAAGAGACTGGGAGTTTATAGACGGGGTATGTTAGAGGTTTTGAGTGGTTTAAAGACTGAGCTTTTAAAGTGTCTAAAGTAAAAAAAAAATATAAGCATCCCCTCTACACAGTTGAGAAATGGGCTAATGGATTGGATAGAATTCTCAAAAGAAGAAATCAGAATAAATGACGAATCATGGCTATCATTATTGAGAAAAGAAAGCAGCAGATCAGATGCTGGTAAGGATATGGAGAAATGGAGCCCATCTTCACTGCTCATGGCATGTGCGTTGGTGCAGCCACTACAGAAATGAATGTGGAGGTTCCTGAAAGGCCACAAATAGAACTTCTGTATTGACTCAGCCCCACTGCACCTGGGTGTAGACCTAATGGCTGCAAAGTCGTCACACCACAGAGGCACACGCACATCCACGTGGTGTAGTCCGCCTTATTCACTGTGGCTAAGACGTGAAGCCAACCTAAATGTCCTAAATGGACACTTAGCACATGAGCAGATGAGTGGATAAAGAAAATGAGACAGCTAGTGGATTTTTATTCAGCTGTGAAGGATTGTAGCATTATTGCAAAATGGGAAAAATCACTGATCACTATGTTAGAAGAAATAAGCCAGGCTCTGATAGACTTCATTCTTCTCTTATGTACAGATGCTAGTTTTAATTGTGTTTGTGTGTTTGTGTGTTTGTGTGCTTGTGTGCTTGTGTGCAGTGCAAGTAGAAAGGCACAGGGAGAGAGAAGGAGGAGGTCTAGGGGGAGGTGAAACAAGGACTACATGTAGGGAGAGAAAGTGGACCAGAAAGAAAACATCACACACCAGAAAGAATATATACACACCACGTAGTGTCTTTGAGTTCAGATGATGCTGGGTTCAAATGCTGCCTCTGCTCTTTACCAGCAGAAGTCATTCAAGGTGCTTGGATTCAGTGTCTTGACCTTTAAAACAGACTGAAAGACCAACTTCACAGTCCTGTGGTGAGGAAGGAGTGCTCTGTGCTGTGTAGATTTTGAATGCAGCTGCCTCCATTGTGTCCGGGCGACTAGAGTTGATTGATTACAGGTCATCCAGAGACCCCTGGCTGATGCTGTGGGCCTGGCATTTCCTATCTGCCAGCAAAGCCTTTGGGAGATTCTGCATAGTTAGACAGTATCTGGGCCAGGCCTTTACTCAGCCATGTCCCACCTGGGGTGGGGAGTTGGGGGAGGGTGAGATGTTGGGGGCTGGAGGGGTGGGCAAGTATTGCTCTCGCCCCTCCCAGGGTAGGTGTGACCTCATCTCCCTGTGAAGGCCACCCTATTATAATGCTTTAAGGACTGTTTATAGCTTCCGACCAGTTCAGTTGGAGTCAACTGAGTACATCAACAGGGCTGCCAGGATGCTATTAACAGGCTAGAGGAAGACTTTCCTCCTCAAATCTCTTCCCCTTCCTCTGCATGATGCCCAGTGTAGGCTTGACCTTCCTATGGAAGACATTGGTTTACTAAGATGAGAGCGCAGAACAGTTCTTACCCTGGTGACCTGAGGTAAGGTTAACTGTATTATTCAGTGATGCTGGTGTTTAGAAGGCTTCGGGTTAAAGGCCATACATACATCGCCTGCCCTTCCAGTGGACCCTGGGCTCATTTTTGAGCATCTACAGCTCAAAAATGCCTATAACTCTAGTTCCTAGGGAACTAGTTGTAGCCTTCTTCTTACCTACCAGGATCCCTACTTCTGATCCTCACTGTTGGGGCCAAGGAGCCCATGTGGAGTCCATGCGATGGTGGGAACCATCCTGGAGCAAGAGTGAGGTGGAAGCTGTCCGAACCCCCAATATGTCATCTTGAGACGGGCAGGAGTAGCACCTTTTCCTCCCTGCCCTGGGCTTGCAGGTCCCAGCACCCAAAGCCTTACAGCCTTCCACTTCTGTCATCCTTGAGGTGGTCAGTAGCCTGGTGGCCATGTCCAGTAAAAATCTGGGATTACTCTTCACGCAAATAAGACCTTCCTTAGCCCCAGCCAATGATGTAAAATCACCCCAAAAGCCTCTCCCCTCTCCCCAAAGGTTTAAGTAGCCTTTGTTCTCTCTAATTAAATAGCTGCCCTGAACTCATCATCATTGTCTGAGGTCTCCATCACCTCAGGGCCTATTTCCACCTCCCTTCCCCTCAGGCCACATGTCTGATCATGGTCGATCATGCCCGTAAGGGAGAGAGCGTGGCGTGGGAACCACAAATCACAGGCACTAGGCATGCACATGGTTTGCAGATCAGTGTGCAGTCAGAACACCCACACACATAAAGCAATCATTTAAAACAATGCCACAAAATTCTGGCCTTGGCTTCCTTTTGCCCAGATGGACAAGGATACGGTGAAAACACAAGAACCACCCTTGCTTGACATGACCCCTGGATCTGGAGGTTCTGGGTGAAATGATGATTAAGATAACACTAACAGGTGTGACTATCCTCACAGAAGACACAGTAAAACTGAAGTTCCAGTAGAGACACTTCCATTAGTAGATTTAAGAGAAAACTCTTAATTTTGAGGCAGGGTCTTAGTCTGAAGCACAATGTACAGTCCTTGTACCTTGGCCTCTTTCTGAGTGCTGGAACTGATTCTGTGCTGTCACCATGAATGGCCAGGACTTAGGAGACCGTTCTTAACATTCGACTTTCTTTGTTTTCTTCACTGTGCAGCCAACTGGCCCTCTCTTGTAGTTTAGCACATAGGACTTGTAGGGAGCCCATTCTCCTGCCTGTTGTAAGGGCACTGCTGTCTATCTGAAGGGGAAGAGTGTCATGTCCAAAGGGTACCCTCCTAAAATGAGGGGCGGGGCAGACCCACCGACTTGTCCAAAATTGAGTCTAGCCCAGCTCAACCTGAGCTATGGAGGAGAGTTTCTGGTAGTTTTAAAAAGGCCAGCATACCTCAGGAATTAATCAAGATTGTTTGCCCAAAGGAGCTGGTTCCATTACCTCTGGCTAAGGGATACCCATGGCTCCTATCAACATATCAAGGACCATGCTAGCTAGTTTCCAGATTTCCTTAGTCCCTATTTACAAGTGCCTGTTACACATTTCAAGGTCCGTGCTAGCAACCTTGAGCTTCTCACCTCCTCCTCTGCCTTAGACTCCCTCTGCCCAGGGGCTTTCCTCTTCTCAGGTCTCCATCCTGGCTACTTGCATTGTTCTCTCTCCTCCTCACAATCCCCGGCCATGTCCAGTCAGCTGGGCGTGTTTAGTCTACTTCTTTCTCCTCTCTGGGCGCTTCCAGATGCCGCCAGATATTTTACCTCTCTTATTTACAATAAAACCTTCCCCTTGACTATACCAAGGTGCGGTCACGTTGGCAGTTTCTTTACTGCAACCCCCTTGCGTAGATCTGGTGCGGAAACCTTAACACCCAAGGCTTCTTGTGATATAGGTGCCTCTGCATTTGCCACTGAATGCTGAGCTGGGGACGGAGGCTCCTTGTCTGACCTGGCGACCGCTAAAATCCTGGTTTTGGATGTTCTGATTTCCAAGGACTCAGTCGACTCTTCTGGATAAGCTTAGAAGGAGTTACCTTTGCCAAGTGAGAGATGGTTGTGGCTATTTAGATGCCTGTCTACATTTAGTTAGGCAGGGAAACCCGCTCTCTGAGAGGTGTGATTGTGTCCATTGCTGAGATTGGAAGATAGGATTAAATTACACGAGACTGGGTGCGTTCACGGTGCTATGGTCCTAGATATCATGATAAAATTAAAGTAATCCATGAGAACTACTACTCCTTGCATGTGGTCTCTCAAAAACACTAAACATATTCAGTATTTTGGAAAGCATGATGGGAAAAGCAGGCACAGTAAGGAAGTTGGGTTTCTGTGTATTTCGATGAACTTTTATCAACAGTGACTGCCTCCTTGGCAGATCTCTTATGGGGAGCAAATGTCTTACATTTAACAGCATGTAAGATCTGAGAGGCCTAGTTAACAACAGCTGTCAAAATTTAGGGATTATGTTAGGCTAAAACAAAACACAAGAGGAACTTGAGGTGGTATGGCTTAGGTGCCATTGGTTCTGACTACAGGGAGCTCTTGTAAGGTGGTGATGATAACGAGATGCTGTGAGGCTATAGTGGCTATTCCTGGTGGTCAACTTGACTATCTCTGGAATGAACTACAATCCAGAATTAGAAGGCTCACCTGTGACCCTAATCTGGAGGCTGAGAGATACAAGTTTTTGACTTGAATCTTGGCATGGAGATCTTGAGGCATAGAGGCTATGAATCCCAGAAGATTAAGACAGGAAGATCTAGGAGTTCAAGGTCATCTGGGATTAAAGGTGTGTGCCACCACACCTTTAATCTGGGCCACACCTTTTGCTGGAGACCTATATAAGGACATTGGAAGAAGGAAGGCTCTCTGCTTCGTCTGCTTGCCTTGTGGGACTGAGCAACTGCTAGATCCTTGGACTTCCATTCACAGCCGCTGCTGACCATTGTTGGGAGTTGGACTACAGACTGTAAGTCATAAATTCCTTTACTCTATAGAGACTACCATAAGTTTTATGACTCTAGAGAACCCTGACTGATACAGAGGCCAAGGGCTGAAAGATCTATAGCTGAGCAGTCAGATCATATTCTTAGATTGGTAGAAATAAACCTCCTATTGGGGTAATGTTAGTCGCTACAACAAACCAATGAGGCAATATAGACTGTACAACAGAGTTCTGAATTGCCTTGACCTAGGAGTGACCAATGTTGCTTTGGATAACATTTGATGACAGCTAATAAAATGACTAAGGAGACAGAATTCAAGGCAGCATGATGGCCAGCAGCTGCAGTGACTTGGTGGCCCTCTGAATGGCCTGAGCAGACAGGTGTGCATTGAAATGCAGCCAGCTTGTGTGTTAGAATAATGTGCTTTAGTTCCTTTGGGCTACAGTGGTGTTGTATGAGAGACTTTTTTTGGAGAGACATAATATACAGATCTAGTCATTCCAGAAAGAGAGCCCCTGGCAGACCAAAATAATGCTTGTATCAAAGGCCAGGTATGTGAACCAATAAGGTTGTTCCTTTGTTTGTTTACTTGCTTGCTTTTGAGACAGGGTTTATCTGTGTAGTCCTGGAACTCACTCTGTATATCAGGCTGGTCTTGAACTCAGAGATCCCCTTGCCTCTGCCTCCTGAGCGCTGACATCTAAGGTGTACGTCACTACTGTCTGTACCAATGAGTTTTTAATGGGATCACTAATGGGAGTTTGAGTGAGGGGTTACTCACATGTATCACTAAAAAGCCCAACATGGGTGATGACTCACGAAAGCTGCCGCTTGGGAGCTCTGCACAGCTGCCAGGCAGCTCAAGATGTTCCCCTCACGTGGTCAGCAGCTCCCCGTTCAGCAGTAGCTCACTGCTTCTGTAACCCTGGGGAGGGGAGGGTGGCATCTCATGAGTCTTCCTCTCCCTCCTCCAAGTGGATGTTCCAATTTGGAGGAAACTGCTATATAACATAGAACGGCATCTTAAAATGATGATGTTTAAAAAAACCAAAAAACAAAATCTGTGAACCTCATTTCTTCAAAAAGAAGACGGTTATTAGCACCCTGGCTCCCAGGGTGATAAGATCAATTTTAACAACATAAAATGCTAGCACATAGCAGCTCCTCCTCCTCTTCCTTTCCCACCTTCTTCTTCTACCACCACCAGCAGTAGCAGCAGCAGTAGCAGCAGCAGCAGGCCGCTGCCCGCTGTTACCACCACCGCCCCACCATCTTAGGACCTCACACTGTTGCCCAGGCTGGACTTGAGCTTTCTCTCCTCCCTCCTAGGCTTTTCCTGAGAGTTGAGATCGTAGGCATAAGTCCCCAGACTTGGCTACTGTTCAAACAGCTTTTTAGAATACCTTTCTTCTGCATCTTCTCCAGTCTGCTGCCCACATCTTGTTCTAGTCTGCTGGGTCTCAGGGCTTCTCACACATGTCCTCTAAGGAAGTACACATTCTCACAGCACTCCACGGCCATTAGTCTAAAGCCCCACCTGATCTGACAGCTCTCGGACCGGCTGTGCTGGGCTCTCTGCTCCAGGCCTGGCATTGTACCATGGGCTTCTCCCTGCCCAGGAAATCTGCTCATTTGCTCTTCTTCCACCCAGAGCCCTCTTCTTTCAGAAGACCACATGTCCCCTCCGTGTGCCTCCTGCCAGTCTATGAAGATGTGGAGGCTTCTCACACCCCCAGTTTGTTGTCCACCCAGCCCATTTCTGTCTCTCTGCCCACTGCAATATCTTGCAGAGTTTTCTCTTCCCAGAGTGCCTCCTGCATATGTATTTGATTGGATTCTTTATTCCCCCTAAGTACATGGCAAATGTTGAGTTTCTGGCCACCTTCAGGACCTTCCTTAGGAGTCTCCATTGGTTGAACTGTGAACACTGGTGTATGTTCTCCACGTTTTGAGATTTTCCCCTTCCCACTGCCATGCTCTTAGATGGTGGGACTTAGATTTTTTTTTTTTTTTGGGTAGGTATAAAAACAAAACAACAATGACAAAACAAACCTGCTGAACTTGAAATGATTGGAGATCAACTGGAGGTTTGAACTCTCAAACTCATTTTCTAGGACTCAGAGCAGGGACTAGGGGAACAACACTAGGCCGGAGCATTGGCCAGAAGCAGAGCACATGAGAGAGGACAAATGCTATAGTTTCTTGGTAGAAGAGAAAAAAAATAATGGAGCGGAAGCAACAGTTACAGACTAAGAATACTGAAGACGGATATATTCTTGGAAGAAGGTGTGTGTGTGTGTGTGTGTGTGTGTGTGTGTGTGTGTGTGTGTATGTGTGTGTGTATGCACACGAGTGCGTGTGCATGTGTGCAGTGGGGTAATTCAGAGAATTAAAGAAGTTCTCTTTCAGGGCACATTCTTTGTTCTCCCAAGGATGATCCACAGCTAACACATTCTAGATCCCTGTTAATGACCTCATGGAACCCCACCTGAGAAAACCTGTAGGCGTGAGGGAACTGGTAGGAAATGATTAAAGCACTCTAGAAGAAAAAAGATGTGGCAGGGACTATAGAGACGAGAAGGAAGTGAAATGCTCCCTCTTCCCATCATGGAGACAGACATAGTTTTCTATTTTTCTGAAGCACAGAGGCATGGTGTAAGCATAGAGGGGAAGTGGAGCAAAAGGTGGATGTGTTGCCTAAGAGCCCGGTGTTTATTCAGCCTTCTTTATAGGCTCTTTCTGTGTCTCCCTCCCCTGCTTAGTCCCTTTGATTGATGGAGCAGAATGCAAATTGGTGTTTGGTGTGATGAGACTGGGGAAGATGCCTGCTAGGACTGGGGCATCAGTAGCTCTGGGGAGTGGGAGTTGCCCAGGAGGAGAGTTAATGGGGCATGAAGGGGCTGCTTTTCATCAAGCACCTGTACAAGAGACCTGTAGGGTACAAGGCTGAAGATAGCAAATGGCCAGGAGGGCTTTTTTTTTTTTTTTTTTTTTTTTTT
>JADRCD010165834.1:0-10494 GCA_019843815.1 Montemys delectorum | reverse complement strand
GAAAGAAAAGCTCAGAGAATGGCTTCAGCAACAGAATAGTGCATTGAAAGATGGAGTATCCAGGATGGAGGACAAAGTAGAGGAATTTGATCATACCATAAAGACATCAGTATATGCTTATCTTTTCATATACACATACATATGAAAAATAGACATACACACACATACACACACAGAGACAGAGACAGAGAGATAGAGAAAGAAGTACAGTGAGAAAACATGGGAAAATGCTGAGAGAGACCATGAAAATACCAAATCTTCAAATTATGGGCAAAGAAGAAGGAGAAGATACCACAATGAAGGCATAGGAAAAAATTTCAGTAAAATCAAAGAAGAAAATGTTCCCAAACCTAGAGAAAGAACTGTCTAGCTAGGCACAAGCAAACTAGAGAAGACTAAGTAGGACATAGCACGTTTAAAATACTAAAAACACAGACCAAAGAGAAGAATATTAAAGCCAAAAAAGAGAAAGATTCAGTCACATTTGAAGATAAGCCTATCAGAATCATGTCTGGTTATTCTACTGAAAGAAACATTGGAGACACTGGAAGCCAGAAGGGCCCGGAAAGATGAATTCTAAGATCTGAAATAACACAACTACCAACCCAGACACAATTGCTGTTCTTAGAAAACTATCTTTTAAAACTGCAGAAAAAATAATACTAGCCATGGGGAAAATTAGCTAAAGGAATTTATGATCATTGACCCGGCTCTAGAGAGGGCACTGGGAGGAATCTGCTTCAGTCTAAGAGAAGGATGAAGAACTGAAGAGTCCCCAGGAATAATGAAACAATGGCAACAGGACAATAACAAGCAGAACACAAGACAACAGACAAGGAGAAATAATCAAAATGATTCTGTTTCAAAATTAATGAAACAGTAACACAAAACACAAAGAATTGATGTCAAGAGCCAGCTCTTGACAAAGATGAAGAAAATTGATGAATCCTTGACCAAAAACACCAAAGACAGGAGAGTGAAGACCCAAATTAATAAATGAAGAGCTGAAAATAGAAACATTGCAACACATACTAACAAAATCCAGAAATTCTTGACGGCATAACTTAAAAACCATACTTGAATAAATTGGGAAACTTAAAAGAAATAGATGAATTTCTACATGCATATGGCATATTAAAATTAAATCAGGATGAAATAAATACTCTAAAGAGATCTATAATCAGCAATAAGACTGAAGCAGTAATGAAAGCCTCTTAATTTAGAAATTATCTGGACTAAAGAGATTCACTACAGAATTCTACCAGGACTTCAAACAACCACAAACACTACTGAAGTGACTCCATGTGCTCGCTTGAATGAGTATTCATGCATTAGAATACTGCATGAATACTTTAATGCCCCTGTAACTTCAATTTTTTTAAACATCTATTTTCCAATGGTACTTAGATGCTTTAACCTCCCTTTTAACCCACCACCCACCAGAGGTAGTGGAACAAAAAGGATTGTGGGAAGGTGGGTGAGGGGGCAGATAGGCAGGCAGGAATGGACCTGGTTAGAAAGGTTCTTTGGAGCAACTCCTGTCTGTGTTGTCTGGAAATAAGCATTTCTGTTCATAGGTTAGCAGTGACAGCTTGATCCACTTCACTGATATGCCAGCAGTCTAGCTCAGTAGAGCTGGGATAGCAAATATGAATCAGCAGTGGTGGCACTACCTAGCTGAGAGAGCCAGGTCTCAGCTTCAGCACAAGTCAGCAGGAAGGAATCCAGAGGAATGTCAGGAAAAGTTCTCAGTTGTGCCTCTCTCAGCCAATTGAAGATGAGCAAAGATTCTAGAGCAACGAGAATGTTCTATAAGCAAGCCTAGCTCAGCCTCCTCTCTGTCCATTGAGTCCTTTTAGACTCTCTCCAAACATCACGTGTCCTCCATGGGTCTTGCCTCAGCACATGCATCTGTCTCAGCTGACACCACTCTGCCAATCAGCCTGAGTCCTTGGAAGTGGCAAGAAACTACAGCATGCCACCAGAAGTGTTTTGGAGGCTTTCTCTTCATGCAATCCTGACAAATGCAGCTAAACTATGCAATGTAAGGCAGACCAATACATGGCGTGTCATTAGCAAAGAATCTCTCATCACATGTCCTTTCATGGGCTTTCTTTAGCAGAACATCCTCTCTCCTGTGTCTGCTTCAGTGAAATACTCCTTCACATTGTTTGCCCCAGCAAAACACAATCCACCAACTTTCCAAAGAACCCTTAAGTTTCTACTTCAGGTCCCAAGTTGATGGCACTTTGGGGGAAACTTAAGATATGTGGTGTTCCTCATAGAAGCAGGGGAGGGGTTATTGGATAGGCAGTTTCCAGGAGTGGGGGGAAACCGGGAAAGGGGATAACATTTGAAATGTAAATAAAGAAAATATTTAATAGAAAAAAAGAATAAAAAAAAACAAAAAAAGTGAAAAGTAAAAAAAAAAGAAAAGGAAAGATATGTGGTGCTGTTGGAGCGAATGTGCTGTTGGAGCGAGTGTAAAGTATGTTGTTTTGAAAGTTTAAAGACTCAAACCATTCCTAATTCAGTTTGCTTCTTCCTGTTTTTGGTTCAAGATGTGAGTCCCTAGATTCCTGCTCCAGCTGCTAGGCCTATAGCTGGCTGCCATGCCCCCAAACCATTCAGAAATTGTAAACCTAAATACACGATCTTTTATAGATTGCCTTCTCTTTAAGTTACAGCAATAGAGAAGTAGCTAATGCATCCCATGAAATAGAAAACAAAGGAGAGCTTCCAAAGTCTTTGTATGAAGTGAGTATTGCTTCTATATAACAACCAGGTGAAAGCATCACAGAAAACAATTAGAGTACAAACCAGCCTACCTGAGGAACACAGCTACGTCCCCAGTAAAACGCTCACAAGTTGAATTCAGCATATGTTAAAAAGATGATTTATTGTGACTAAATGGGCTTTATTCTGGCAGTGCAGGGTTCAACAAGTGTAAATCAATAAAGGTAATTCATCACATTAATGGAATAAATGACAGAAATCACATGGTCATCTTAATACACACAAGCCCTTTGACAAAAGCTAGTAAACATTTCTCTGTGGTAACTATTATAAAGAGGCTAAAGATGGAGAAAGCATGGTTCAATATAATAAAGGCTGTATGTGACAGACCTGTAGCTGATACCATGCTAAGTGGAGAAAAGCTCAAAGAATTCCCAGTAATATCAGGAACAAGACAAGACTGTCCACTCATTCTGACTTCTATTCAATATTGTGCTTGAAGTCTTAGCTAGAGTAATAAGAGAAGAAACAAAAAAGGATATAAATAGAAGTTAACATGTCTCCATTTTCAGAATATATTATTCTATATACAAGAGACCCTACAGATTCCATCAAAACCTTTTGGATCTGGCAAATCCCTTTCAGCAAAGGTGTAGGACCCAAAATCAACACACACACACACACACACACACACTCACACACACACACAGAGGGGGGTGCTGGGAATAAGGCTACTTAAGGAATAAAAGGCCTCTACAATGAAAAATTAAGACTCTGAAGAAAGAAAGAAAACACTAGTAGATGAAAAGACATCACATGCTCATGGGTTGGGAGAATGAATACTGTAAAAATGTCCATCTTACCAAACACAATCTATAGAGTCAAAGCAATCTCACTCAAAATTCCAATACCATTCTTTACAGATATGGGGAAAAAATTCTGCAGAGACACAAAAGACTAAGGATATTCAAGGCAATCCTGAACAAAAAGAATTCTACAGGAGACGTGGCCATACCTGATTTCAAATTAGGCTACAAGGGCACAGTAGTCAAGACAAACCAGTAACAGCACAAAAGCAGATACACACATCAAAGGATAGACTTGAGATCCCAGAATTTAAGAGTCAACAAAACTACAGTTTCCTAAGTTTTGACAATGATGCCCAAATATGCTTTAGAAACAAGACAGCACAGCCAATAAACGGCACCTGGTCAACTGGATTTCCAAATTCAGAAAAATGAAGCTAGATCCATATTGGTCATGCTGCACGCAAATCAGTGGTAAATGAACCAAGGACCTCAGCCTAGGACTTGGTACTCTGAAGTTGTTGGGGGAAAAAATATGGTGCCCACTTTAACTTACAGGTCCTCCAAAGGTAGGGACTTCCTGAACAAGGCTCTTGCAGCACAGGAAATCAGACCAGCAATCAACAGATGAGATCTCCAGAAACCAAAAAGTTCCTGTATAGCAGATGAAACTAAAGTTGGAGGGAAGAAAGGGATGGGAGAAACTATATGATCATATTATAATTTTAAAAATTTATTAAAATACATTCTCAACATCTTTAGTCATTGGGGAATTGTAAATTAAAACTACTTTAAAATTCTATCTCACCCCAGTAGGAATGGCATTATCAGGATTACAAATGCCAACAATCGGTGGAAAGGAAATCTATATACTGTTGGTGGGAATGTAAACTAGTCTAGCAACTTTGGAAATCAGTCTGGAGGTTTCTCAAAAAAATAAACATAGAACTGACATATGAGCCAGTGTGAGGGGTTGAATAAATACGGGCCCTATAGGCCCGTAGTGAGTGGCACTACAAGGAGATGTGTGATGTTGTTGACTACTTATTGGAGTAGGTGTGACCTTGTTAGAGGAAGTGTGCTACTGAAGGGTGGGATGCTCAAGCCAGGCCTAGTGGCTCACTGTCTCTTCCTGCTGTTTGTGAATCCAGATGTAGAACTCAGCTCCTCCAGCACCATGTCTGCCTGTGTGTAGCCTTGTTGATAATGGACCAAACCGCTAAACTGTAAGCCAGCCCCAATTAAATATTTTCCTTTAATGGAATTGCCATGGTCATAATGCCTCTTCACAGCAATAAGACCCTAACCAAGAAGCCCACCTATACCCCTCCTGGGCATACTCAGTGTGGACTTATATCCCACTGCCGAGAGACGTGCACATTCATGTTTACTGCTGTTGTGTTCAGAATAGCTAGGAAACGGAGTCAACTTCAAAGTCTATCAACATATAAATGACTAATGGCTTATCAATGGGCTGTAAAGGCAAATGAAACCGTGAAATCTGCAGATGAATAGCTAGGTCTGGAAAGAAAATATGCCAATAAGGCAAGGCAGGACCAGAGAGACAAATCTGCATGTTCCCTCTCATATGAAAATACGAGGTTCAGATCTTTGCTTTTGTGTGTTTAAGTAGGTGGAAGCCAGGGAACTAAAGGGGGTCTTTTGGTGGGGGACATGCATGCTGGGAAGAGGAATAGTTGGTCATAGGTAAAGCAAAAGTAGAGAAGTGGAATGCTATCGGCAGAAAAGCTTCAGTGGGAAGGGGTTTATAGATATGGAGGAAAACAGGAGGGGGAAGGGAGGGCTTGCCTACAGGAACGGCTGTGTGAACATCCAGGTAGAACCCTGCTATCTCACAACCCACTCAGATAAACCAACAGTCAGAGCCAGGCCAAATTCCAGCATAACCGCATACCCAGGCGCACATGGACAGCAGTTCCAAGTCTTAGTTGGTTATATATTTTAAAGAAAAACTATGAGATTGGGAGGGGGATATGGATAGAGATGAGGGAAGAAATGGGAATATTTATGGTCATTTTCAATGAAATATGTATGAAATCCTCCAGAACAAAGGAAAAAAATGAAATGCGTAGGTGGTTTGGGGAGCATTTCCTCCCACCCCCAAAATCGATAGGGAAAGAGAGTGGTCCAATTGTTCATCTGAGACAAACGCACTGCAGAGCAGAAGAATGTTCTTCTGTGTGAGAGGCAGGGATGACCCAGACTTCCCATCAGCAGCTCTCTGAGGTTGGAAGCAGTGTGCAATCCCAGGAGAGGAAGAGGCAAAATTGAGTCAATCCTGCTAAAAAGCGACGAGATGACTCAAACTCCTTGTCCACAGCATCTTCAGCATCTCCCTCACACACAGCACCTGGTATGTGATGTCCGTTTCCTTCAGTCTCCTCCCTTAAGCTGCAATGTAAACACTGAACTTGGGCTGTGATGGCTAAATGTTGTGGGACAGAAGTGTACTGGCTTTGGCTATGGAACAGTAAATGGATATTTCCTTTGGAAACTCAGTTCAATTCACTTAGTCCAAACATGCTAAGCAGACATAGGTGATCAACTAACAAGCAGAAGACAAACACTTATCTTCCTTTTTTTATGTCCCATTTCTTATGTAACAGCAACCCAAGCTCTATTGTCTTGAGCATCACAGATCGTTTTTTTTTTTCTTTCAATGTAAAGTTTGCTAAACACAGAGATTTCACTAATAATAGAACATCAGGCAAATAGACTGCGCTATATTTTCAAGTCAGGTTCAGAAGTTCTTTGGAAAAGTCTTTGTTGCACACTACCTAGTAAACTACAGTGCTATGACAGACTCAGTTACAAGGCAAAACAGTTTAAGGTATGCTGTTCTGGAGAAAGGCAAAGAGATAAAAGGAGGTAACTGGTGTTTAAGGTATAGGCCAGTGTTGCCAATACCACACTCCATGGGAGAAAAGATTTGTGATGGATGAAATGCTAGTACAAATTCTGTGAATATGTTTTTGGTTTTGGTTTGGGTTTTTTGAGACAGGGTTTCTCTGTATAGCCCTGGCTGTCCTGGAACTCACTCTGTAGACCAGCAGGCCTCAACCTCAGAAATTTGCCTGCCTCTGCTTCCCAAGTGCTGGGATTAAAGGCCTGCGCCACCACTGCCCAGCAAATTCTATGAATCTGAATATCTTCTTGGTACTACTTTAGCATTACTTAAAGCGATATATTAAAAACATCACATTATCTCACTATTGCATACAATCCTGTTTCCAGATATCAGTTAAATACTAAATATTACATGTCTGTCAGTGCTTCTCATACTCTTGAACACAGTAACTAGTAGCAGCAGGACTTTTTTTTAGGACCATAGAATCCTTGGATTTCAATGTTCTTCCCCAGTGCAAAGCAGACATTAGAATAGACACAAATGGAAAATCCATAGTTTAAACAATCTGTTGTACGTTATCTGTGTTATTTTAAAGGATAATATAGGACATATATTTAGCCAGTGATATAAAGAAACCATAATTCCTGGCAAAAAGGAAAAGAAAAGAAAGAATTCCATACGGTCCAACAATCCTGCCATCGGGCACACAGCATAGGAAATAGCCATTGTAACACAAAACTTTAACAATAAAAGGAACTTAAGTGTCCATTAATGTAAGTGAATTAAAAATGTGGTATACTAGGCTGGAGAGGTGGCTCAGTAGGTAAGAACACTTGCTACTCTTGCAGAGGACCCAGGTTCAAGTCCCAGAATTTATATGGTGGATTATAGCCATATGAAACTGCAGTTCCAGAGATTCTGATATTCTCTTCTGACCTCCACACGTATCAGGCACACATGTGGTGCACACACATATATACAGGATAAATATCCATACACAAAAAATAAAATTAGTCATTAAAATTTTATTGTATTTTTCTTTTTTAAGACAATTTCTCTCTATAGGTAGCCCTGGCTGTTCTGGAAATCAGGCTGGCAGATCTGTCTGCCTCTGCTTCCCATGTGCTGGGATTAAAGGTGTGTGCCATACTGCCTGACTGATTTTTTTTAAACATTTTTATTATTTCTTCTTTTTTTTTTTAAATGGGTCCTTGCTGTCAGCTTGTAGATAACAACTTAAGTCTTGGCAGCAGCCTGAGTTGTTTGGGGATTTCCATGGGACCCCTTTGGCCATTAACTCAATAGAATTGGATGTAACCCACTACAGTTACTGGAACTGGCTTACAGTTGGGAATTTGGTAGCAAGAGATATCCTGTTAGGACTATTTCTCCCTCCCTCATTATTTGGAGACTTCGCTAGGATTGGATTCTTGTGTTTCAGTAAGTTTCCACTTCACCAGGTTTCCATATCACCCTTCAAATGTCCCTCAGTTTCAGCTGTCTCACCCCACAGTGTCTCCTTCAGTCCTCTTCTCCCTTCTCAAAGGAGGGAGACATGCCTATACATGTTCATGAAGAAAAAAAAATCATTTAAAGGGTGAGACCATCCTGACTAGTTTAAGGTTATAGTTCAAGGAAAGATCTCCATGCACTGTTGGGTTCTTATTGCTGTAATAAACCCCAGGACCAAAATCAACTTGGGGAGGAATGGGTTTTTGTGAGCTTACAACTGATGGTCATCAACTGTAAGGACGTTAGCGCAGGAACTGGAGGCAGGAACCTGGAGGCAGGAACTGGAGGCAGGAACTGGAGGTAGGAACCTGGAGGCAGGAACTGGAGGCAGGAACTGGAGACAGGAACTAGAGGCAGGAACCTGGAGGCAGGAACTAAAGGCAGGAACCTGGAGACAGGAACTGGAGGCAGGAACCTGGACCAGTGGACTAACACCAGGTACCGAAACACAACTTAGAAATTCATTGCTTACTAGCCTGTACTTTATGACTTGTTTAACTTGGTTTTTGTTATTGTTGTTTGCTTGCTCTGTTTTTCTGTTTGTTTTTTTTTTTTTTTAAAAAATACATTTCAGAACCACCCTCCCAGGGGTGGTACTACCCACAGCGGGCTGGACCCTCCAAGTACGATCATTAATCAAGAACTTGCCTCACAGCCCTGTCGACAGTTCTGCCTTCAAGAGGTGTTTTCTCAACTGAGGTTCCTAGATGAGCCTTGCTTATGTCAGAGTGACAAGAACTAACCAGCAGGACATGGAACCCTTGTTTCAAAGACTAAAATGACAGACAGGGACACCTTTGGGCATGCTCAGGCTTTGGTTTTGCTCTGGTATAATGAATCTGAGTCTAAGCATGTAAGGAGATACAGGCCTGCATAAGGACAAGGGTCTCACTGCACTACCTCAAGATGAAACTACAAGAGGAAAATCTAGGAATACACTCTACCAGAGAGAAACTTTGTACATAGATAGATATAAAGTGCCAGGATAAAAAAAGACTTATCTTGCAGTCACTGCGAATCAGAAGGCTGGCTGGGTGGCAGTGGGGCAGGCCTTAATTCCAGCACTCAGCAGGCAGAGTTCAAGGCCAGGCTGGTCTACAAACTGAGTTCCAGGACACTTAGAGCTGTTACACAGAGAAACCCTGTCTCAAGACAAAAAAAGACAAAAAAGGACAAAAAGAAAAAAAACAGAAAGCTGGATTTTATGCCCTCAGAGAGACATGACTCATGAATCAAATATTCCTAGGGAGTACTTAGGCTGTGGGCTACACGGCTTCAGTGGGCTTCTCTATGCCCTGAGCCTTTTAACTCTGCTCTGGGTTCATACAGCCTGACTCCCTAGGCTGCCCTTGTGCAAAGTCTCTTCCAGGCAAGGTGACGGCGTTTAGTAAGCTTTCACTGAGTGATGAGCTGCAGAAGCAAAGCGGTGGTTTACAGTAAGTACTTAGTTCTGTCTCTTGTACAAGGAGTCAGGGGAAGTGACACGCCTGTGGTTCTCTGGCTTAGCTATGAGTGTGGGATGCAAGGTCCGTAAACACATCTTCTTAGCAAGGAACTCCAGCTGAAGGGTCAGTCACTCTTGGAACGGATCCAATGGGAGAAAGTCAAAGTGTTTCTTTGCTGACCTCTCTCCTTACCAGGCCTCAATAGAAAAGTGTTATTTTTCAGTTTTAGGTGGAGGTAATTGTGAGCCTTGGGAGACATACCCTTGGGGTTATCAGATTAAGGAGAAATAACTATGGCTTTCTCGAGTAACTTAGTACCTATTTAAATATAGCACAACACTATGATAATACTATGTATTGCACTGTTGAAAACAAGTAAACCAGAGCTGCAGAGATGGTTCAACACTTAGGAATATCTGCTGCCCTTGCAAAGGACCTGGGTTCAGTTCTTAGCACCCAGATGATGGCTCCCTGTTACTGTTACTCTATTCCAGAGGATCGGTTGCCTGTTCTGATCTGCACACTGGTACACATACATGCACCCTCATGCACATACATGTATATAAAATTTTTTTTTAATTAAGAAGAAAATGAGGGCCAGATAGTGGTGGCACACGCCTTTAATCCCAACACCTGGGAGGCAGAGGCAGGTGGATTTCTGAGTTCCAGGCCAGCCTAGTCCACAGAGTGAGTTCCAGGACACCAGGGATAAAAAGAAGAAAATAAGGAAAATTTGCACACGCTATAAAACATTATTTACACCTTGGAAATAAAGGGAATGTGATTATGAGTTGAAGAAATTGTCAGTACCTCTGTACAAGTGGGTGGGATGGGCAAGCAACCAAGATTCTGGAAGCACTTTTCTCGGAATATTCCTTAGATGTGGGGCACAATGGGACATCTTGGTGGATTGGCAGGTTTTTGCATTTCTTCTGCAGAACTCTAGTGTCTGGAAGCCTCCCAAGATGAGAGGACTTGAAGCAATAGTGCTTGTCTACCATTTAGAGGATGGCATACATGGTAGTATTGGTTAAGGTTTTATCTTAGGGTCTGATGTGGTAGGATACCTTTTCAATCCCAGCAGGGATGATCTCTGTGGGTTCTAGGCCAGACACTATCTCAACAA
>JADRCD010165832.1:4797-24695 GCA_019843815.1 Montemys delectorum | reverse complement strand
GAAACCAAAAGGAAGCGAATGAGCGCTGCCACAACGACAATGAGAGCCTCCACAGCACCAGCTAATTGTGGGGAGAGATGAGATAGATCAAGACCAAACATGCCTCTCAGAGCTTACCTTTGTCCTGCAGTTCTGGACCCTCCCCGAAAAACGGGGGTCTCCTCGGTGATGCCAGTGATGGTGAATTCCCGGGTTTCTGGCACCACATGTGGTCCGCGATATCTTCCCGCCGGCAGGAATACATGGACACACACACAGGATCCTTCTACAGCAAACCTTTATTACCATGTGGTGAGGAGAGGGCGAACCTCGGACAAAGCACCGTTTATATACACCCTGGAGCGGCGTGTTTATCTCTGATTGGCTGTTTGCTCATTACCTCATGAGACGCCTCGGGATAGGCTGTGACTTGGCGCGTTTTTGGCCCTAGCACATGCGCAGATGGGCTGAGACTTAGCGCGCTCTGGCCCTAGGCACATGCGCAGACTATGTGCTAAGGGAAGAAGAAACCGGATGCCGGCGCCATCTTGTAATGGAGGCTGCCGGCTTAGTGTGGCTCTCTACAGGTTTTCTTTTGTGGTCCAGTCTAATTGGTATTCTCTAAGTTTCTTGTAACTTTATAGATGGGGAAAGTCTTTAGGATGGGAAAGTTTTCTTCTATAATTTTGTTGAAAATATTTTCTAGTCCTTAAACCTGTGACTTTTCACCTTCTTTTAATTCTATTATTCTTAGGTTAGGCCTTTTCCTGGTATCCCAGAATTTTTGAATATTTGAGGTGGGAATTTTTTAGTCTTAAAAATTTCTTGTATTTTCTATGCCTGAGAGCGTCTCTTCCAATTCTTGTATTCTGTTGGTGATGTTTACATCTGCTGTTCCTATTCTCTTCCATAGGTTTTCCATCTCCAGAATTCCCTCAGTTCATTTTCTTTTCTTCTATTTCCCCTTTTAGGTTTTCTTGAACAGTTTTATTTATTTCTTTCACCTGTTTATTGTATTTTTTCAGTATTTAAGGGATTTATTTGTTTCCTTTTTAAATGCTTCTGTCTGGTTGATTGTATTTTCATGTATTTCTTTAAGGGATTTATCCATTTCCTCTTTAAAGGACTCTATCATCTTTATAAGATCTAACATGGCACCAAGCATACCCATGAGATGGTAAAAATGAACTGAGGCCAGGGTAGTGGCTACTTCTCTCATCTTCATGGAAGCCCTTACAGGTGATGATACTCCCCTCACTCCTTTTGAGTTACTTCATTAGGCAGGGCTTTCATTGAAGAACAGTATGGCATGGCAAGACACGGTTGGCTAAGAATTTAGGAGCCTGGGATTGGTATGATGATGATGAGTTTATGGGTAAGTCTGTACAAAAGAGTTAATTCATAATCTCTTCAATTTGATTCCATTGTCAAGCTGCCTGTTCCCATACCAATACCATGTATGGGAACTGGACAATGAATGGGTGTGAGAGTCAGATCAAAGACCCTGAAATAAACCCACATACCGACAGACACTTGAGACCCAGAAATAAATCCACACACCTATGGACACTTGATTTTTTACCAGAAAAATCTAATCCATAAAATGGCAAAAAAGAAAGCATCTTCAACAAATAGTGCTGGTATAACTGGATGTCTGCATGTAGAAGAATACAAATAGATCCATATCTATCACCTTGCACAAAACTCTAGTCCAAGTGGATCAAAAACCTCAGTGTAAAACAGGATACCCTAAGTCTAATACAACAGAAAGTGGTAAATAGCTTTGAACACACTGTACAGGATATGACTTCCTGAACATAACACTAATGGCTCTAAGATCAAAAATGGATAAATGGGACTTCATGAAGCTGAAAAGCTTCTGTGAGGCATAGGACAAAATGATAGCCTAAACTTTGGGAAAGTAGCTTTGCCACACCTACATCCTTCAGAGGGCTAATATCTAAAATATATAAAGAACTCAAGAAGTTAGACATCAACAATCCAAATAACTCAATTAAGAAATGGGATACAGAGTTAAACAAAATTTTCAGCAGAGGAATCTCAAATGGCTGAGAATCACAAAAAAATGTTCAAGGTCCGTAGTCATCAGGGAAATGCAAATAAAAAGAAGCCTGAGATTCCATCTTATACCTGTCAGAATGACTACAATCAAAAACTCAAGTGATAGCCCATGATGTCAAGGATGTTGAGCAAAGGAGAAACTGATCTATAGCTGGTAGGAATGCAAATTTATAGAATCACTTTGGAAATTAATTTTGTGGTTTCTCAGAAAACTGGGAATAATTTTACTTCAAGACTTATCTATACTACTCCTGGGCATATACCCAAAAGATACTTGCTCAATTATGTACATAGAAGCTTCATTTGTAATAGCCAGAACTTGTAAATACCCTAGATGTTCCTCAGATGAAGGATGGAGAAAGAAAATGTGGTAATCTACACAATGGGATACTATTCAGCCATGAAAAACAAAGACATTGTGAATTTTGCAGGCAAATGGATAAAACTTAAGAATTTCTTTCTTAAGTAACCCAGTGAAGTAACCCAGACCCAAAAGGACAGGCATGGTATGTTGTCACTTGTAGATATATGTTAGCCATACAGTATAGAATACCCATGATATAGACCACATACCTAAAGAAGCTAAACAAGGAGGAAGGCCCAAGTGAGGATGTTTAAATATCACTTAGAAGAGGTAATAAAATAATCATATGAGGCAGATGAAGTGAGGGAACTGGTTGGAAGTGGGGATGGGGAGGGGAATGGGGGGAGTATTCAAGGTTGGTATGGAGAGAGACATGAGAGAGGGCTGGAGAGCCAGAAGAATGGAGTAGGGGTATTGAGGGAATCTTGAGGACATGCCAGAGACCTGGGTTGTTTCCCAGGAATCAATGGGGGTGACTTTAGTTGAATCCCCTTTGAGTAATAGGGGCACCAACTCACCCACAAAATGGGCTTGGTCTTTCTTAGTGTCACATATTTACTGGAATTTTTATATTAGGAGTTTTTAGATTCAGCATTTTCTTTGACTGATAGAGGAAAGAGAGACCATAGCAGGTTTCCTTTTACATAGCTGGGATTAAGACTGGAGGGGTAGAATCTCACAAGTAGTAGAAGAGGTGTGGGTCTGCCTTCAGTCAGCTTGTTGCCCTGGGAATTGTGGTCCTTGGGTTAACAGGGCATAGTTGCTGGAGTTGGATTCTGGTATACAGTGATAAGTGGGGTGAGGGAGTTTAAGGGGGATAGTCTATGGGATATCCAGGAGCTGTGGGCACTGGGAGAGAAAGCTGTAGCTAGTTTTCTGTTGCAGCTGTACAGAATAGACTGAGGGAATTAGGTCTAGGGGAACAGAGGTGTTTTTTGTTTGTTTGTTTGTTTGTTTGTTTTTTAAGTGGGATAAATCAGAGTCATCAGACTTCTGTGAATTTGTGATATCTTTCCCATGTAGATCTTCCACAGAGAAGAACTTGGTCATTAGATCCACTCACTGCCTCTTCCCATCTTATTGTTGAAGACCTCTAGTCTTATGAGAGATTTGGTTTTGATTAATCAGTTGTTCTTGATGGCATAGTTATACAAACTCTTCCCCACAAAAAATAGCTCATGTGTTTTTTACAGGACATACTTATTATATTGGTCTACTGTTTTTTTTTCCTTGTAAACTTGGTTCTCTTTGTTCATGAATTCAAACGAACTTGGTCCTTCAAATATGGTTTAGTTTTCTGCAATCACTTTAGTTTTAAATTTAAGTACCCATTTAAGTTAAAACTACACCCCTCCACCTAAATCCCACAGGGTAAATGGTGGATAAGTCAGGGCTCAGGTTTTAGGAAGGTTTGCTTTGCTCACCACTGGCTAGATCAGAGAGTCTTTGTGGCCTGGTACAGAGCAAGGCATGGGATGGCAGGTGTTAGGTTATCATCAGTAGTAGCTACAGTTGGAGAGAGAGACTAAGGAAGCTGTTATGCTTTCAGTCATTTGATTTGCATCTTTGGGATAAAGGAGATTGACAAGTCACTGTTCCCACCCCAGGGTCTCTGGTGTTCTGCATTGTCTGTCAGTCAAGGTTTGACTTCTGTTGAGAACATATCCTTAACTGCCTTTATAGCTTCTAGTCAGTTCCATCTGTGGGCACCCATGCTTGGCTAAACAAACACTTGTAGCTTCAGCATGCAGTTGAGGATGGACAATGCCTTTTGCACAGACTTGCTTCTCTGGAGGCACTACCTGTTTTACTGGAAGGCTGGCTCTGTATAATCGGATTAAAGTAACTGAGGAATATGTCAAACTGAAAGCAAAGATGAAGAGAGTGTCACCTTAGGTCTTAAATCACTTCTGCTTTTTCCCCCATAGCCTTGTCAAACACTTGGAGAAAATAGTACTTATCTGGATACACACGAAGAACTAAAATAAAAAAAAATACAAGTAACAAACTCAGAGGGATCCACATAGGATGTCATTAGATGTGAGTTTAAACATATGTATGTGACTTATAAAAATGTATAAGAAAATATATTGGCAACTGACTGGATAGTATTTAAAAGAGAGAAAATTTAAAATTACAGTAAAAACAACAAAAAAACCAGACATGGATTATTTCAAATGAAAAAATAATTTGGACAGAAATCTGAGGAGCCTGGAATTGAACATGTCAGAGAGTGAGGAATGATTGTGAAGTTCCAGAAGAGGTGAGGGAAGCAAGAATAAGAGAGAACTTATTTTATCAGAGATATGGTAAAAACTTCAAAGCTCTTGGGAGGTCCTTTTGAGATAGGTCTGAAGTTTTGTCTGAACTATCTTGTAAAGTGGGACTCAGTAAGAACTTGGGTAAACCCTTAATTTGGAGTTTTACTATTAAGTCAAAAATACTCCTCATTGTAATAAACATTTCTGAGGTAGACTTTGCTCAGAAACGTATGGCCTGTCCTGGAACAACGCCAAAAGCTATCCAGACTTTTGCTTGGCATGGATTGTGTGTGACAGAAACTCCAGGTAAAGCTGCAGCACTTACCTCTACCCCAAGCAATTTTCAGGCTGCTTCATGAAGTTACAAAACAAAAGTACAAAAACCAAAATACAAAAGAATCTTCTTGTTGCAGAAATCCCTTTCTTTTCTCCTTTCCTCCAGGAAAACAAGTTAAAGGCTTACTAGTGACTCCTTTAGGAGGCTGAGAAATGCCCACCCACCTTTTATTGAGCAGCAGATGGAATTAGTTTTGTACCTTCTAGAACATGCAAATGATCCTTTCACTCTCATTTTTAACCCAGGCATTTGGGAGTACATGTGTTATTGCCAGAATTAATTTTCTCTACAGGTACTAGGTCTGGGTCTAGAGAGCTGCAACCCTGGGCATCTCTTTCTCCAGTTCCCCAAATGATGGCACTTTTAGTTGCTTTCTCCAGAACAGACACAAATTAATGCCAGCCGAGAGGCAGAGGCATTCTTGAAAATCCTGGAGAAATACTTTCCAAAACCCATGAGATCATTAGAATTTACAACAGTGACCAATAGAAAATTTATAGAAACTGCCAGGGCATTTATTTTTATGAATAACAATCAACATTTACCATACAGTTTAATATTTGTAGTCATTTTTGACCAAAATTCAAATGAATCTCTTATTTTAATTTTTATAGTTATTAAACTATATTATATAATAATATATACATAGTTATTTACTTGTTAAATAATATATACAATTATGTAATTTTAAAATAAAAAACATTGTTATATTTTAAAAATTGAATTTGCCTATACAGTACTATATTGCATTTTGTTATTTTTCAGGAAAATATGTTATGTTGACTTCCTGATTCTTCTTGCTCAGTCCCATGAGCTAACATGTGCCCTTCCACCCATCACCCATCCCTTGATGTCTGTGGACTTTTGCCCTCATGTCTCTTTATCAATCCTCATTGTTGCAATTTAGAAAATAATATTTCAGTTTATTTATATACTTACATGAATTCACCTAATGTAATAAATGTGCAGGAATACAATGATTCACATAAAAGGTATGGATTGCACAATTATACTGAAAAGTAAATATTTTATACCTAATTTCTGAAAGTTATATTCTTTTAACAGAGTATTGTAGCAACAATGTTTGTTCAATATGATCTGCTATTATCTATGTCTTTATGCAAGTAGATGCAGGTAGGTAGATTGCAAATATTTATATGCAAGTATATTTTATATTTTATTGAGATATAGATATATTCTATAACCTCATTGATTTGCATATTATATATTCATTTCATAGTTGGAAATGTGAACTTTTAAATATGGAAACTAAAAATATTGACTTTAAAAAAAATTAAAAGAGAATATTTCTGCCAAGAGAAACTTAAAAAGATCCATTTAGTAGATGTAATGAGATAATATTATTATTTTTTTGTATGACATTAGATAAAAAGTGAGAAAATCTCATGTGTGGAAATCAGGTCAGCATTAATTTTTAATTCTATATGCAGAATGTCACAAATTTATGTTAGAAGGAAAACATTTTTAATACATTTAATCAGTGAATTTAATGTCTACTTGGGAAGGCAGAATCTGGTAAAACATGCAAACTGTCATAAGATCTTGAACCAATAAGTAGCAATGAGCTAATTCATTAAATTTAAACAAGTGTATAATAGTAATTATTATAAAATGGTTTACTGTGGCAGGGTATACGGTATCTTTCTGTACTGTAAATATTTTTGTTTAACTCTAAAAATATTAAAAAACTTTTAAAGATTTTAAAACTGATGTAGTAGATTTAATCTGGGAATGATGGAGGACCTTGATAATGCCCCTATCCACAAATATGAAACAGCAAATTCATCAAAACAGTCACAAACCAAAAGAAAAATAGAACAATGTGTAAAGTACTAGTTTCTGTAATTTTTTATCTCTTCTTTCTGATGAATGGAAAGAAATAAGGTTTAAATTTGAGAAAAACTCAGCTAGCAGCCCATGGGAAATGTTCCAGGGGACAGAAGGGGCTGACCTATTGCTTCTTTGTTACACACAGATGATGATCTCTCCCTAATAAACCTTAATATTGAGCAAGGGTCATAAATCCTTGCCAGAATAAGAGGAAATCCCATAATAATCTGTGGTTTCCTGCTGCAAAGTAGGGCAAAGTTCTTTGTTTATCTTCTCTTGGCCTTCATGCCAGATGCAGAGTCCCTACTGTTGTCCTCAGGAAACCTCATCAAGAGACCCAGGCTTCCTCATTATCTCCTCTATTGTCAAGTTTACAAGTGAATGCTATTTATTTATTTATTTATTTATTTATTTATGATTTTTCTTTTTCTTTTCATTCCAGACTTTATTCCTTCCTGTCTACCCTCTCTGACTATTCTCCATCCCATACTTCCTCCCCACTGCCCTGTCTTCACATGGATGTCTACACCCAACCCCTACCCTCCACCCCACCACACCTCTAAACTCCCCTTGGTCCTCCAGTCTCTTGAGGGTTAGATGCATCTTCTCTGACTGAACACAGACCTGGTAGTCCCATGCTGAATATGTGTTGGGGACTCATATCAGCTGGTGTATGCTGCCTGGTTGGTGGTCCACTGTCTGAGAGATTTCAGGGGTCCAGGTTAATTGAAACTGCTGGTCCTCCTACAGGGTCACCCTTCTCCCCAACTTCTTCCAGCTTTTTCCTAATTCAACCACAGGGGTCAGCAACTTCTGTGCTTTGGTTGGGTGCAAATATCTGCATCTGACTCTTTCAGCTGCTTGTAGGATCTTTTAGTGGGCAGTCATGATAGGTCCCTTTGTGTGGGTACTCCATAGCCTCAGCCATAGTGTCAGGCCTTGGGGCCACCCTTTGAGCTAGGTTCCACTTTGGGCCTGTCTTTGGACTTCCTTTTCTTAGGCTCCTCTCCATTTCCATCCCTGCAGTTCTTTCAGACAGGAAAAATTATGGATCAGAGTTTTGACTGTGGGATGTCAACCCCCTCCCTCATTAGATGCCCTGTCTTCCTGCTGGAGGTGGGCTTTATTAGTTACCTCTCCCTACTGTTGGTCATTTAATCTAAGGTCCCTCCCTCTGAGTCCTGAGAGTCCCTTACCTCCCAGGTCTCTGATACATTCTAGAGAGTCTCCCCTAACTCCTACCTTCTACCTCCTGAGGTTGCCTGTTTTCATTCTTTCTGCTGGCCCTTAGGGCTTCAGTCCTTTTCCCTCACTCAATTCCAGATCATATCCTCCCTTTTACACCTCTCCCATCTCCCCTTTCCATCTCAGATCCCTCCCTCTCTCCTCCCTCCTCTTGTGATTGCTTTCTTCTCCCTCCCAAGTGGAACTGAGGTGTCCTTTTTGAGATCTGTGGATTGTGTCTTGGGCATTCTGTACTTTTTAAATTTTTTTTTGGCTAAAATCCACTAATTAGTGAGTTCATACCATACATGTCTTTTTGGGTCTGAGTTACCTCACTCAGGATGATATTTTCTAGTTCCATCCATTTGCCTGCAAAACTGAGGTTATCCTTTTCCTTATAGCTGAGTAGTATTCTGTTGTGTAAAGGAACCATATTTTCCACATCCATTCTTCTGTTGTGGGAGATTTTGGGTTTTTTTCAACTTCTGGCTATCACAAACAAGGCCACTGTGGACATAGTGGGACATGTACCCCTGTGGCCTGGTAGGGAATATTTTGGGAATATTCCTAAGAGTGGTATTGCTAGGTCTTTAGGTAGATCTAGTTCCAATTTTTTGAGGAATCTCCAGATTGATTTCTAGAGTAGTTGTACCAGTTTGTAATCCCACCAGCAATGGAAGAGCGTTCCTTTTTCCCTACATCCTCAACAATATGTGCTGTCACCTGAGTTTTTGGTCTAAGCCATGCTGTTTGGTATAAAGTATAATCACAAGGTTGTTTTGATTTGCATTTCTCTGATTGCTAAGGACTTTGAACATTTCTTTAGGTTCTTCTCAGCCATTCAAGATTTGTTTGTTGTGAATTCTCTGTTTAGTTCTATACCCCATTTATTGACTGGGCTGCTTGGGTTTTTGGTGGTTAGTTTCTTGAGTTCTCTATATATTTTGGATATTAGCCTTCTATCAGATATGGGGTTAGTGAAGTAGTTTTCCCAATCTGTAGGTCGTCGATGTCCTTTGCCTTACAGATGCATTCCAGTTTCATAAGGTCCCATTTATCAATTCTTGATCTTAGAACATGAGCCAGTCTAGTTTTGTTTAGGAAATTTCCCTCTGTGCCAATGAGTTCAAGGCTCTTTATCACTTTCTCATCTATTAGACTCAGTTTATCTGGTTTTATGTTAAGGTCCTTGATCCACTTGGACTTGAGCTTTGTGTAAGGTGACAAATATGGGTCCATTTTCCCTTTTCTACATACAGACAGCCAGTTAGATCTGCATCATTTATTGGAAATCCTTTCTTTTCCCATTGTATATGTTTGGCTTCTTTGTCAAAGATCAAGTGTGCATAAGTGTGTGGTTTCATTTCTGGGTCTTCAATTCTATTCCATTGATCGACTTGTCTGTCTCTGTACCAATACCATGCAGTTTTTTATCACTATTGTTCTGTAGTAAAGCTTGAGGAATGGTGACTTCCCCCAGCAGTTCTTTTACTGTTAAAGATTGGTCTTGCTATTCTGCTTTTTTAAAATGCCTTTCCAGATTAATTTAAGAATTTCTCTTTCCTTGTCTTTGAAGAATTATGTTGGGATTTTCATGGAGATTGCATTTAATCTGTAGATTGCCTTTCGTAGCATGGCCATTTTTACTATGTTATTTCTGCCAACCTTTGAGCATGGGAGATCTCTCCATTTTCTGAGATCTTCTTCGATTTCTTTCTTGAGAGACTTGAAGTTATTGTCATACAAATCTTTCACTTGTTTAGTTAGAGTTAGCCCAAGTTATTTTATATTTTTTGTGGCTATTGTCAAGGGAGTTGTTTCTCTAATTTCTTTCTCAGCCTGTTTATCATTTGAATAAAGAAAGGTTACTGATTTATTTGAGTTAATTTTATATCTGGTCACTATGCTGAAGTTGTTTATCAGGTCGAGATGTTGTCTGATAGAATTTTTGGGGTCACTTATGTGTACTATCATACATCATCTGTAAATAGCGATACCTTTATTTCTTCTTTGCCAGTTTGTATCCCCTTGATTGCTTTTTGTTGTCTTATTCTTTTAGCTAGCACTTTCAGTACTTTATTGAATAGATATGGGGAGAGTGGACATCCTTGTCTTGTCCCTGATTTTTGAAGGATTGCTTCAGGTTTAATTTAATTTGATATTGGTTCTTCATTTGCAGTAAATAGCTTTTATTATGTCTAGTTATGGGCCTTGAATTCCTGATCTCTCCAATACTTTTAACATGAAAGGGTGGTGTATTTTGTCATTTCTAAGGAGATGATCATGTGATTTTTTTGAGTTTGTTTATATTTTGGATTATGTTAATGGATTTTCCTATATTGAACCAACCTTATATCCCTGAGATGAAGTCTACTTGATCATGGTGGATGATGATTTTGATGTGTTCTTGGATCTGGTTTGCAAGAATTTTATTGATTTTTTTTGCATTGATATTCATAAGCAAGATTGGTCTGAAGTTCTCTATTTTTTATTGGTCCTTGTGTGGTTTAGGTATCAGAGTAATTGTTGCTTCATAGAATGAATTGGGTAGTGTTCCTTCTGTTTCTGTTTTATGGAATAATTTGAGGAATATTGTAATTCTTTGAAGGTCTAGAAGAATTCTGCACTAAATCCATCTTGCCCTGGGCTTTTTTGGTTGGGAGTTTTTAATGATTTCTTCTATTTCTCTATGTGATATGAGCCTATTTAGATAGTTTACCTGTTCCTGATTTAACTTTGGTATGTGGTATCTGTCTAGAAAACCATCAATTTCATCTAGATTTTCCAGTTTTATTGAGTATAGGCTTTGTAGTAGTATCTGATGATTTTTTTTTTTAATTTCCTCCCTTTCTCTTATTATCTCTCCCTGTTCATTTCTGATTTTGTTAATTTGAATACTGCCTCTGGACCCTTTAGTTAGTTTGGCTAGGGGTTTTCCATATTGTTGATTCTTTCCAAGAGCCAGTATTTGGTTTTGTTGATTCTTTGTATTGTTCTTTTTTGTATCTATTTGGTTGATCTTGCCACTGAGTTTGCTTATTTATTTTATGCCTTTTATTCCTCTTGGGTGTGTTTCCTCCTCCTCCTCCTCCTCCTCCTCCTCCTCCTCCTCCTCCTCCTCCTTCTTCTTCTTCTTCTTCTTCTTCTTCTTCTTCTTCTTCTTCTTTTTCTTCTTCTACTTCTTCATTTCTAGAGCTCTCAGGTGTTCTGCTAAGTTGCATGTGTAAGATCTCTCCACTTTCTTTATCAGGGCACTTAGTGATATGAAATTTTCTCTTATCACTGCTTTCATTGTGTTCCATTAGTTTGGGTATGATGAGTCAACATTTTCATTAAATTCCAGGAAGTCCTCAATTTCTTTCTTTCTTTCTTCCCTGACCAAGTTATCATTGAGTAGAGAGTTGTTCAGTTTTCATGTGTATGTGGGTTTTCTCTTGTTTTTTGCTGTTACTGAAGACCAGCCTTAGGCCATGGTGATCTGATAGTATGTATGGGATTATTTCAATCTTCTTGTGTAGGTTGAGGGTTGTTTTGTGACCAGTTACATGGTCGATGTTGGATACCATACCATGAGGTGCTGAGAAGAAGGTGTAGTCTTTTGTTTTAGGGTGAAATGTTCTGTAGATATCTGTTAAATTGATTTGGTTCATAAGTCTATTAGTTTCAGTGTGTCTATGTTTAGTTTCTGTTTCAATTGTGAGAATGTGGTATTGAAGACTCCCACTGTTATTGTGTGGGGTTCAGTGTTTGTTTTGAGATGTAGTAAATTTTCTTTTATGAATGTGGGTGCCCTGGCATTTGGGGCATAGATGTTTGGAATTGAGACTTTCTCTTGGTGAATTTTCCCCTAGGTGAATACGAAATGTCTTTCCTTGCTAAATTTTGGTTGAAAGTCCATTTTATTGGATATTAAGATGGCAACTCCAGCTTGCTTCTTGGGAACATTTGATTGGAAGACCTTTTTCCATCCTTTTACTCTAAGATAGTGTCTGTCTTTTATTGAAGTGTGTTTCTTGTATACAGCAAAATTCTGGATCTTCTTTGAGCATCCTGTGTGTTAGTGTATGTCTTTTTAGGGGTGAGTTGAGTCCATTAATATTGAGACATAATAAAGACAGATGACATTTGGTTCCTGTTATATTTGTTTTTGTAGGTGGCTTTATGTGCTTGTGGTTCTCTACTTTTCTCTTTCTTGTGAGATTGTTAGTATCTTGTCTTTTATTTGGTATAAGTACCTTCCTTATGTTGGAGTTTTCCTTTTAGGATCCTCTGTAGGACTGGATTAGTAGATAGATACTGTTTGAATTTGGTTTTGCCCTGAAACTTTTTTTTCTCCCATCTATGTTGATTGAGAGTTTTTCTGTGCATAGCAACCTGGGCTGGCAATTGTGTTCTCTTAGAGTCTATATGACCTCTGACCAGGCTCTTCTGGCTTTCAGTGTATCTGTTGAGAAGTCTGGTGTAATTCTGATATGTGTACCTTTGTATGTTATTTAGCAATTTTTCCTCGCAGCTTTTAATGTTCTTTCTTTATTCTGTACGTTTAGTGTGTTGATTATTATGTGACGAGAGGATTTTCTTTTCTGGTTCTATTTATTTGGTGTTCTATTGTTGGATTGTGGAGGTGGTATCTAGTCAGAATACTGGGAGCTTGGGGCATTTTCTAGTCACTGGATAAAGGAGTTGGAGGGCTAGTGTCAGGCACCTAATGTCTGGAGGTGTAGATCACTGTTCTGTCCTTGGAGAATTTTCTACTGGGTTTCCAGAAAAAGCCTTACTCACCCAAAACAAAGAATGCATTTCACAGTCCAACACACCAACTTATGTATGTATGTATGTATGTATGAGTGTATGTATGTATGAGTATATATATATATATATATATATACAAAATTAATGGAGCCTCTTTTTATATTCATCCAGAGTCTTTTTTTATCCAAGCTTTTTAACATTTTTTTTGGCTCACAAAGTGTTAATGAATTCCCCTGTTCCTGAGATAATTCGTTTACCTAAGTCACTGCCACAGAATAAAGTAGAATTTAAGCAGGTAAATATTAGCAAAAATAAGAAATTTTTACTCTTACAGAATCCCATTTTTCCCCTGCAACTGTCAATGCTGCCCATCATTACCTTCCTCAGAGAATTGGTATTTGATATTTTGGCTGGTTCACAGCCATAGTGGAAAGTAGAACCTCAATAAACCTAATGCAAATCTCATATCAATAGAATTTACTATGTGAGAGTAAAAAAGGTTAGTAGATGAGAAGACATAATTAAAGTTAAGTAGAAATTAATTATATATAAATTGAAAAAACACTAAGATTTAGTAAAATGAAAAGCTCATTCTTAGAAAAGATCAACAATATTAACAACCACACTTCTAAATTAGTAAATAAGTACAGATTGAAGAACCATTATAATAAAATTAGAAATGAAAAGTGAGACATTACAATATCCACTAATGAAATTCAGAAAATTATAAGATATACTATGCAAACATATACTCATAAATTTGGAAACACAAACAGAAATGAATGAATTCCTGCAAGCATACAATCTACTAATGTTAAACAAAGCTAAAATAAATAACTTAAAATTCATATATAACAATGATAATAATGCAGTAATAAAATAGTGCCCGATTAAATAAATCTCAGGGCAAGGTGGATTTAGTGCAGATTTCTACCAAAACTTCCAAGAGGATCTAATGTTAACACTACTCAAATTATTCCATAAAATAAATCAGAAAGGAAAGTTTACAAGCTCTTTTTTGAAGTCAGTATTACCATGATAATCAAATCAGATAAAGATCTAAGAAAAGAAAATTACAGAATAATCTTCATGTACACAGATTCGAAAATCCTCCATGAAATACATAGGAACCAAGTTCAATATTAAATCAAAAGATCTCCCATCTTGACCAGATTGGCTTTAAACAGTGAAGTAAGGATTTTTCAATACAAGCAATTCATCACATGAATGGACAGATACCACACAATCATCTCAACAGTGGCAGGAAATGCCATTGATAAAATTCAATATTCAAAGCTAAAGAGATGGATCAATAATTAGGAGTAAACCGTGCTTTTGCAGAAGACCTGATTTTGGTTCCCAGCACCAATGTCAGATAACTCACAATGATTTGGAACTGTCCACTATGGCTGAAGGACATACTCTGTCTCATGGCTAACATGTTCTATTTGTGACATCGATCTGAACTTCCCATTGATTAATTTGATGTTTATAATCTAAACATGCTCGATTATTGTACTGGATGGTTTTGTGTGTCAACTTGACACAGGCTGGAGTTATCACAGAGAAGGGAGCTTCAGTTGGGTAAGTGCCTCCATGAGACTCAGACTCATTTTCTCAATTAGTGATCAAGGGGGTAGGGCCCCTTGTGGGTAGTGCCATACCTGGGCTGGAAGTCTTGGGTTCTATAAGAGAGCATGAGCAAGCGAGGGGAGGCAAGCCAGTTAGGAACATCACTCCATGGCCTCTGCATCAGCTCCTGCTTCCTAATCTGCTTGAGTTCCAGTCCTGACTTCCTCTGGTGATCAACAGCCATGTGGAAGTAAGCTGAATAAACCCTTTCCTCCCCAACTTGCTTCTTAGTCATGATGTTTGTGCAGTAATAGAGACCCTGACTAAGACAATTATAAAATGGAGATAGTTCATTCTATACTAGACTCACTCTGGAAATCAAATCTCTCTCTCTCTCTCTCTCTCTCTCTCTCTCTCTCTCTGTGTGTGTGTGTGTGTGTGTGTGTGTGTGTGTGTGTCATTGTGTGTGTGGACACACATGCGCACACATGTACATGCCTGTGTACCTAAGTCAGCATCATCATACCTCCCTAGGTTGGTATCAACTAAGCTTCCCCAAACTCTACCAACTTAGAACCAAGCATTCAAGAGCTCAAGATTATGGAGAAACACATGTTATTGAAACTGTCACAATAGGAAAAAAGTTTTTAATATTGATATTGGGAGTATAAATTAATGCAGCCAGTGTGAAAGTCAGTGTGGAAGATTTCTCACAATGTTAAAAATAGCATTTTTTTTTTTTTTGGATTTAGATATAGAACCCCTCAGGTCAAATCCACAGAACTACAATGTGATTATTTGGTTATCTCTGTTTAATGTCATTTTACTCAAAATAGCAAGAGATGGAACCAGTTTGGATTGTTATCACTTGATAAATCCATTGTAGAAGTATAGCATTACACAATAAAATTTTATTAATCTCTAAAAAATAACAAGCATAGGAGAATGGATGAGACTGAAACTAATCATATTGAATGAATGTCACCATGACTTGATAGATAACATTCCCTGCTTTCTCTAATATGCAATCGTGCTTCAGATTCTAACATTGTGTTTAGTTTGGATTGCCTGCAGAGCATGAAGCTAGGAAGAGCCACGATGGATGCGAGTGGAAACACAGATGTGGGGAACAGCAGCACACATGCGATATGGAAATATAGAGAGAGTACTCTTGGAGGGAAAAGTTTTAAACAGGTATGGGGAAAAATGGATAAGGAGATAAGAATATGTAGATACAAGGCTAAAACTAAGAACTGTGAAAAGACAAATGGGTAGCACCCATTCTCAAACTAATTAAAATGTAGATTAAAAATGAGTTTGCGTAGAGATTCCTGTCATAAGTGGACAATATTGCTCCCAGATTAATAAACAAAAAGTATAAGTTTTTGAGAGTGACCAACAGCTTTCAGGGCAAGGGATTTATGAGATAGGAGTAGGTATGAGAAAATAAACAAGACAGGCAAGTTGGGAACAGATCTTGCAAAACCTGATGACTATGTCAAGCAAGATTATTAAGAAGAATAGCATCTTATTTGTAGTTCATAGGGGTGAGGCATGGGACAGAGTCAAGAGACAGATATCATGCAATGGGATGATGTGATAGGAAACTAATCAAGCATTGTCACACAAAGGAAACACAGGATATCTCAAGTACATCACAGATTGAAGACACAACACATTGGGATTTATCAATTTCTTCTGGTCAAATGGCCAAGTTCCCAGGAACTAAAACCATAACTCATTGAAGCCTTGATCCTAGCCCCAGACTGGACCTTGCCAAATCTGTACCTTGGCAAAGACACTGTACTAGATTCCCTTGTCCTTTCAACAGAGCCTCTGAGAAAACCTTAAATCAGCTTGCCTCTCAACAGTTTCAAGCAACATATATTTCCCTATACCTCATGGTCCTGAAGGATCCTCCTAAAATAAGGCCTTATTCTGTTATACTAGATTGCTCTCTGACTAGAGATGGTTGAAAATGTCACATATATTGCTTCCAGCATACTGAAAAATAAAGTTGTAACTGAACTGCTAGAATCATTCTCCATATTGGATAGCATTCACAGTATCTTCAGGGCTATGTAGGTCACTAGAGAAACAAGTCATTAATGTGTTAGAATGTTGCCTACTCACTTGAAAAGCAAGTCGTGTCCACTGTACAGTAGTTACTTGTAGCAATAGGTGTCAATAAACCACTTTGTGTTTGGATTTGGGGCCTCTTCTACGAGATGGAATTCATTCCTTGTACTACAAGGCTGGTCAAAATTTTTGACTCAGTTAATGAAAGACCTCAGAGGTAACTCTAGTTACAGTTATTTTGGTCAATGAAAAATTTCCTTATAAATATTTGTGTAGTCCTGTTTTAGACTAGAGAAGGGAAGCTGCTTTTTACTTTGGATATTGATGAATGCAGTGATTCATAACTGGCCAACAGAGAGAAAATATGTAATCATGGAATGCTCGCTCACAAGACTCTTATATCTCCCCCTCTATTGCAGAGGAGCAGGGAGAGAAAATACAAGAGCATGCTATTATACTCTTGAAATCCTAGCATATGTGGTTCCTCTCACAAGATCTCTACAAATTTGAGTCCATCAATGATCCCTACTGGATTAGGGAGGGGATTATAAAGCAAAATCCTTAGCAGAACTATAACTATTAATGGCTACTAGTGGACAGATGGTCATTTTTCTTCAGTTATGTAGTATAGTTTAGCTTGCTAAATAATAATCTGATAAATAATCTCAAACCCACAACTCTAACTCAACACAGTTGACTGGGAAAAAGAAAAGAAAAGAGAGAGCCAGTGCTACAGCTCAGTGAATAAATATACTTGGTAGTTAGAAGATCTGAGTTCTGTCCCTGGAACCACATGTTGAATAGATTTCTTTCTTTCTTTCTTTTCTTTTCTTTTTTTTTTTTAAGATATTTTATTTACATGTAAATTTCTCCTTTCCCAGTTTCCCCTCCAAAAAACAAACAAACAAACAAACAAACAAAAACAACAAGAACAAACCCCTGTTGCCTCCCCCTCTCCATGCCTGCCACCCCAACCTTTCCCATTTATTGGCCCTGGCATTCCCCTACACTGGGACACAAAACCTTCACAAGGCCAAGATCGTTTCCTCCTATTGATGATCAAATTTGCAATCCTCTACTATACTATACACATGCTGCCAAAACATTCAGTCCTTGGTTGGTGGTTGGGTCCCTGGGAGCTCTGAGGGTACTAGTTAGTTTATATTGTTGTTTGTCCTAAGGGGATGCAAACCCTTCAGCTCCATAGGTCCTTTCTCTAACTCCTTCACTGGGGCGTGTACTCAGATTTACTCTTAGATTTCTAAGAGTTACCCTAGGTACACCTTGTCATGAATTTTCTCTACCTTTCTGTCTCTCAGACTGTCTCAGTCTCTCTGTCTGACTCTGTATCTCCTCTGTTTTCTGTGTTCAGACACAAGTAAATATATAGTAAATTATTTAAAAAGGTAGAAGCACCAGGGTAGTGCTGAGCCCTAATTGGTGGGATTGGTGGTCATTCAGGAGGGTTGTTTGTTGGCTGTTGGTGGTTGGTTGTAGTTTGTGGTCATGCAAAAGAAGAAACAGGAAGAAATTATATAGTCTGATGGGGAAGATCAATCTTGCCTCAAGGAACTCAAGGCAGGAAGTAGTTTAAGGTTAGCAATGCCCACTATCTGACTCCTGACTTTTTCAGGGATCTCTTTCTTTTCCTCTCTATCATTTTTCTCTCATATCTAGTGTTGGGGGTTTAAAGGGTAGAAAAAAAGGGTAAAGATAGGTGGAAGAAAAACGCACACACAATGTAGCAAAGATTAGCTATAGTCAAGTGTAAAATTTAAATATTAATCTGTTTGAATTAATCATCTTATAATATGTGTATATGTCAAAAATGTTAGCCAAAATATATGCAATAATTAATAAGTAATATAATAATAGAGGAAGGGTTGAAATGAATAATACCACTGTAATTGAACAGCCAAAATTTATTATTTTTATGAGAGACTTGATCATATCACATTAAATGAAACCTGAATTCTCTGTGCTAACAGAGACAATGAGACACTGTCCCTAAAATTGCATTTTATAAATGCTTCTACACCAAATTCATGAGCATGTCATGTTTGTATAAACAAGTTCTTAGAACATAAGTGAATCACTTACCCATCATGGAACAGCTTTTTCTGAAAATACTCTTTATCTTCAGAAATGTAACTTTTGCTAGATATTGAACACAATAAGTGATATGTAAGGAGGTCTTTTAAAACTATGTATTCATCGTGCTACATAACTGTGGACAAAGACTATTTAACTTGCCCTTAATAGAAAAAGTCCCATCCATGTGAGAAGCTACTTGAAAATAATATCTGCTGGGAGAGGGAATATAAGTTTTCTTCAAAGAAGTGACACCAGTGTATCAGGCACAGTGCAAGTCAGTTTCCGTGCTCAGGAGCAGCTGTACAACACAAATTAGACTCTATGATTTTAGTGGCTTGTTTTGCTTTGCCTTTGTTTAAGAGAGAAAGAATATGAACTTGAGTGGATAGAGAAAGGAGGATCTGGAGGTGGAAGAATGTGTTTTGTGAAATTCTAAGAAATGAAAGTAAAACAATTAAAAATCATATAACTAATATCTATTTCTTATATTTCTACATAATTAGGTATTTTTGGGAGAAAAGAGTTTATTTCATCTTATATCTCACAGTACATTATGAATGGTAGTCAGGACAGAACATGAAATATAGACTTGGAGGAAAGCACTGAAGAAGTCATGAAGGAATAAAATTACTATCTTTCACAGACTGATTTCTTGTTCCAGTTGTTCGGGGATGGCACTTCAAATTGTAAATCATCAGTCAAGAAAACACTCAATGATCTTCTGCCTCCTAGACAATCTGATGGAGACATTTTCTCAACTGAAGCTTCCTTTTTCAGCTTGACTCCTGTTAGACTATAGTTGAAAAATAAAAAGCAAAGAAAGAAAAAATTAATAAAGAAGGAACAAAAGAAAGAAAGGAGGAAGAAAGGAAAGAAAGGAGGAATGAAAGAAAAAGAGAGAGAAAGAGAGAGAGAAAGAAAGATTTTCTCAAAGAACCAGCTCCTAGTTTTGAAGATTCTTTGTATAGTTCCTTCTGTTTCTACTTGGTTGATTTCAGCCCTGAGTTTGATTATTTCCTGATGTCTACTCCTTTTGGGTGTATTTGCTTCTTTTGTTCTAGAGCTTTCAGATGTGCTACTAAGCTGCTAGTGTATGATCTCTCCAGTTTCCTTTTGGAGGCACTCAGAGCTATGGGTTTTCCTCTTAGCACTGCTTTTATTGTGTCCCATAAGTTTTGGAATGTTGTGCTTTCATTTTCATTAATTCTAAAAGTCTTTAATTTCTTCCTTCCTTCCTTTTTTCCTTTCTTCCTTCTTTTCTTTCTTTCTTTCTTTCTTTCTTTCTTTCTTTCTTTCTTTCTTT
>JADRCD010165831.1:19510-31806 GCA_019843815.1 Montemys delectorum | reverse complement strand
TTTTTTTTTTTTTTTTTTTTTTTTTTTAAAAAAAAACAAGTTCTCATGCAGCCTAGGAGGCCTTGAACTCACTATGTAGCTGAGGCTGGACTTCAACTCCTGATCTTCCTGCCTTCACATCCCAAATGCTAGGATGGCTTAAAGGCTCTCACCACCATACTTAGTACTGTCTTCATACTTTAAAGGACTAAGTAGGCTCTGCAGCTTAAAAGGCATCTGGGGAAGAAGGTGTCAAGTCTCTGACCTGGAAACGTCTCTGCTATTCTAGATAATGAAGCCAGAATTAGCGTGAGAACAGCTTGGAAAACCTGAAGTTAGCGTCTCTATTTCTGTAGAGAGGAACATTTTGTGTGGCATTTCCCCACCAAGTCTTATGTGTTGTAAACTTGGTGCCAGTGTGGCAGTGTTCGTGGTATTTGGAGGTGTGACTTTGGTGGGTGATTGGGTCAGGAGGCTGGGTGGGTTTGTGGATTAATGAATTGATTAACAAGGGAGGGATTTTGTGAGAAAATCAAGATCTCCCTGGCACACCTGTTCTGTTCAATGATGTGAAGGTTTTTATTGCCTTGGGATTCAATGTTGCCCCCCCCCCCCATCGAAGAGCTAGCTCCTCATTAAGTGTGGTTGTTTCACCTCGGGATTTTGTAGACTCCTTAATCTTGAGAAATTCATTTTCTACTAGGCAGGGTGACTCGAGTCTGTAGTCTCAGCAGTCCCAAGCTGGAGGGAGGTACAAGAACCAGAAACCCAAGGTGATCCTCGATACATAGAAGTGAACTCAAGGCCAGCCTACACTGCATCAGATCTTCTCTCGAGACCAGTGCCCTCGAAATGAGATTCCTTTATCCACAACTACCCCATCCCCTGTACTGTTACAGCTTCAGAAAACGAACGAGAATATCTTCAACAAAGTTTTGTGGCAACATAACTACAGCCAGTGATCATGGAAGACTCTGAGTTGTCAGGTATCTGGGAGCTCTTCAAAATTCTTGCACACACACACCCCAATATGGAGTTTGATCTGTAGTCTTGGCTGGCTTTGAACTTGTGAGTGCTGGGATCACAGGCATGCACCATGCTCAGCTCAAAGTACTGTGCCTTGAATGCTGTGCTGGTTAGTTTTTAGTCAAGTTGGCACAAGTTACAGTCATTTGAGAAATGGAGCTTCAACTGAGGGAATGCCTTCATAAGACTGATCTGTAGGCAAGCCTATAGGGGCATTTTCTTGATTAATAATTGATGTGAGAGGCCCCAGCCCACTGTGGGCAGTGCCACTTAAGAGCAGATGGCCTTGGGTTGTATATTAAAAAAACAAGCTGAGAGAGCCGTGGAGAACAAGCCAGGAGCAGCATGTCTCCATGGCCTCTGTTTCAGCTCCTGCATCCAAGTTTCTGCTTCTGCTCCTGCCCTGACTTCCTTTCATTGCTTATCACAGCCAGAAAAGGAAAATTAGAACAAATGTCAAATAGAGAGAAAAACAAACAAACAAAAACAAAACTACACGGCATTTTTGTTCTTAGCTTCCCATATCTATACAGAATTTCTATTCCACCAACAGAGTTACTGTTCCAACAACAACAACAACAACAACAACAACAACAACAACAACAAACACCTTGAGTAATACTGTTTTCAGTCATTGTCTTACGTGTTTGCATTTGTTTACAGCATCTCAAGAGCTGTGGTTAGGCCCGATACAGTGGGACATGCTTGGTATTCCAACACTTGGGAGGTAGAGGACACAGGCTCAGGAGTCAAAGGTCATCCTCAACTACGTAGTGAGCTTGAGTACAGCTTGTACATGATACTTTGTCTTGAAAAAAAAAAATGTAGACGGCAAGCAAGAGCTGTGGTCACCTCACCTCTCCAAAACCAGAAAAAGGAGCTGGTGAGAAGACTCACTAATAGTTTAAGGGCCCCTACTGCCAAGCCTGGCGACCTGAGTTTGATTTCTAAGAACCACACAGTGGAAGGAGAAGATCAACTCCCGAAAGATGTCTTCTAACTTCCACAGGTGCACTGTGCATGCATGTGCTCATACATATGCACACTAAAAAAATAAGTAAAAATTAAAAAGTCAAACAGAAAAGGGTATGCTGCCACAAGATGGTACTAATACTCCCACCGGCCATGCAGCCCCAAAGAGAAGACTGTTTAAGGAGGACTGGAGTTAGGTTCTCCACGTGCACACATATGAGAACATGTATATGCACAGGTGTGCACACACGAACATGCACCCACAACATACATGCACATATAAACACACACATTAACATGTATGGATATGCACACAGACACACATGCATACATCCATTCTGTCTTATTTAGGGTTTTACTGTTGTGAACAGACACCATGACCAAGGTAACTCTCTTTCTATTTTTTTATTTTTTTAATTTTTTTTAAGGATTTATTTATTACATTTACAATGTTCTCCCTGCATGTATGCCTGCAAGCCAGAAGTGGGCACCAGGTCCCATTACAGATGGTTATGAGCCACCATGTGATTGCTGGGAATTGAATTCAGGACCTCTGGAAGAACAGCCAGGGTTCTTAACCTCTGAGCCATCTCTCTAGGCCCCAAGGTAATTCTTATAAGGACAACATTCAATTGGGGCTGGCTTACAGGTTCAGAGGTTCAGTCCATTATCATCAAGGTGGGAGCATGGTAGTGTCCAGACAGGTGTTGTACAAGAGGAGCTGAGAGTTCTAGATCTTCATCTGAAGGCTGCTAACAGAATAGTGCCTTCCAGGAAGTTAGGATAGGGTCTTAAAGCCCACACCCACAGTGACACATCTACTCCAACAGGGCCACATCTTCTAATAGTGCCACTCCCTGAATCAAGCATATATTCATACATGAATTCATTCACATATTCATACACGAACGTGTATCCACACATACATGAACATATATACACACACAAATGAAAAACATGCTAGGAAACTTTCACTCTAATGTGAAAAGATAAAAGAAAAGTAAAAAGATGAATTGGCCTGCATGAGCAGAGGTGACCCCTGTCTGTTGAATCTCACTCAGTAGCTCAGTATTTCACTCACAGCAGATCTCCTATCTCGAGTGGTGGAGTTACACACAAGCCACCATACCTAGCTTGAAGTAGACACCCCCTCCCTTTTTATGTACAAGGTCTTACTTTGTAACCCTGGCTGGCCTAGACTTTGGGATGTAGAATGGACTGGCTTTGATCTTAGGGTTTCTGCATCCTAAGTGCTAGCATCATGGTCATGAGCCACCACACTCATCTGAGTAACTCTTCCTTAATGGGACTCTGGCTTCTGACAGGACATGGAGCTGGAAGACTGTGCTTGGTGCTCATGAAGGATCAAGGAAAACAAATGGCTGGTGTATAACTTAAGATTATGTAGTAAAATAATCAAGGAGAAGTAACAAGAGAGAAAGAATTTTAATCATTGAATTAAAAATTTACACAACCTTGTTGAACATAATATATAAGCAACATTAAATTCTAAGTAATACATGTAATCTTTTTTTTTTTTTTTTCTATGTAGGAATACCTTACTTTGAGCAAACCTAATATAACCACAGTCTGGCTGGTCAGTCACCATTTGAAAACTTTGACACAAGACTTTTTCATATGGCACATTCCCAAAACACATTTAAAAGCTTGATCTTTTAAAACTGATTTGCATCTAACTTTAAAGAGAACATCTATTGGTTAAAATGAAGTATATATACTGTTCTATCTTTCTATGAGTACAGGCTTCAGCTTTCAATAAAGGCTTTTGTATACATCAAAATAAAATCTTATCTAAGGAAAAAAACTAACAAAACAAATTCACAAGATAACAAGGCCTGCATCTAAGGGTAGTGCGCAGTGGAAGTCCAGAGTGCAGGTCAGTGTGTGGTGAGTGTACAACAAAGTATACCATAAATAGAGTTTCCATTTTATTCATAGATTTCCCCCCTTATAAAATGTGTATAACCCACAATCTTTTCAGGAGAGCTGGAGACACAGTTCAATGGTAAAGCACTTGCCTTGTATGCTCAGTGCCCTAGGTTTGGTCCCCAGCATTACATACAAAACAAACCAACAAAACTACCCAAAACCTTTGGAGGAAGCAGCTGGGTGTCACAGCAAACGTATTCTATGGGTATGTGTATATATGCAAGGATGGGTACACTGCCATGGTGGCATGGTCCTTCCTTGCGGCAGAGTATCTAGTCTTAGACCAGTTTGGCTTCACATCTGGAGCTGGCCCTAGGCTGGAGTTTGTGCTTCTCTTTGGAGAGCATGATGCTGTAAAGCCTGGCTTCTTACTCTGCACAAACAAGATAAAAGAGTTGAATTCACTTTCTGTTGCAATTTCTAAGTTATCTTTAGGCTTGAGATTGGTCTTACTAGATAGGAGTTAGAAACATTTGCATTTCCTCCCCAAACACCAAAATGATCAACACTATTGCAGAGCAGAGGTGAATCAAGAACTTGATCTAGTTTCTTAGCAAAGTAGAGGTCTATGCACAACAGTTGATCTGGGAAGTGGAAGGACTGCTTTCTATACGCTGTCTGCCAACATCATACAAAGAAAGGAAGACAGCATGTCTTCCAACTCAATATCTGACATGCTATGGTAGGTAAACTGCATTCCTCTTAGAAAAAGACTCCACAAAAATCCCACAAGATGGAGTAATGATGAAGTTCTGCCTAGCATCCATCCTGCTCATTGGCATCAACGGAATTCACTTTCACACTCCAGGCTAGTTGGCATGCTTTAGTTGTACATATGGCTTTGTCATCTGCAGGCTTGGAGTGATGCTACTATTTGAGGAATAAGGACAAACTTGCCACTTCCTATTCTGCTGCAGCTTTCTTTAGTTTGATGTTTTTATTTATCAAAAAATAAGATCTTTATTTTATCTGTAATAAAACATTTTTTCTAAAATAAAATAAAATAAAATAAAATAAAATAAATGCTTTTACTGAGTGTTTGTACATGTACCAGAAGGTGCCACATTTCCCGGGACGGATGGCTGCAAACCTTCATGTGGGTGCTGGGAACAGAACTTGGGTCTTCTGAAAGAGGAGCAAATGCTCTTAACTGCTGAGCCATCTCTCTACTCCATAATATATTTTTGTTTTTATTTGTTTGTTTGTCTGTTTATTTTGAGACAGGGTCTCTCTACATAGTCCTGGCTGTCCTGGAACTCCCTACGTGACCAGGTTGGCCTCGATCTCACAGAGAACCACCTATGTCTGCCTCTTGTGTACTGACTGAAATTAAAAGCTTGTGCCCTACGTTCAGCTTCCACAGTTATTACTTTTGAAACAAGGTCTTTCTGTGTAACCTTAGATGGTCTTGAATTCATTGCCTGGTCCCAGACTTGTGATTCTTCTGCCTCAGCCTTCAGTTTCATTTATATTTCTCTCAGCCTCACTCCTTACTTTGTACTATTCCACGGTGATCTGTGTCTGGTCAATCCTCCTTGTCTTTAGGAGTCTCACACTTACAGGTCCTCCTGAAGACTTGGACAGGAAATGAGAGCATTCACACAAGAATTACCCTGTGCAAAAGACTTGTAAGACATCAGAGACTTCACGTTGGGAGGACGGATCCTTGCATGCCCAATTTACCTCAGCAAATGCAGTGTTTCTCCAACTTTGTTCTACTCAGACACATGAGGAATATCTTCCTGGCATACCCAGGGCTATAGAAAGTCTAAGCTTCTCTTCTCCTTTTCTGAGACAGGGCCTCATTAGTATAGCTGTCAGCCTCCCAAGGGGCTAGAATTACAGATGTGCCCTACCACATGCTGCTAACCCAGGGCTATTTAGAAGGGAAACTCACTGGGTGTTTCTGTCCCTAAGTCCAAATGGGCATGAGAGGTAGAAGGACACATACAGTGAATTCTATTATTTTAGTTTTTTCTTTTTTCCCTTTTTCTTTTTGGTTTTTCGACAGCCCTGGCTGTCCTGGTACTTACTCTGTAGACCAGGCTGGCCTCGAACTCAGAAATCCACCTGCCTCTGCCTCCCAAGTGCTGGGATTAAAGGCGTGCGCCACCACTGCCCGGCTGAATTCTATTATTTTAGAAAAGCAAAAACTCACCACTACCGTTTGAATGTGGCCCGTGACCCCTGAACTCATGTGGTGGTGTCGGGAGGAGGTAGGACCTTCAGAGCTCACTCAAGAATTTTAATTCTAACAGAGCTGGGCTATTTTGTGGGATTGTATTAATTACTGGAAAAAAAAAAACCCTGTTATATAGTGAGGCTGCTATGCCAGGGTTGGTGGCCCATGCTCTTAATCCTAGCACTTGGAGCAGTTGGGAGGCAGAGGCAGGCATGAGCCTGGTCTAGAGAGGGAGTTCCAGGACAGCTAGGGCTATGTAGAGAGACCCTGTCTCAAAAACACAACAAAACGCAACAAAAAACTAAACAAATACCTTTTGTTGATAAATTACCTAGACCCAGACATTCTGTTCTAGCAACATAAACTTTATGACTCATTTACACACTTCAGTTTTGAGTCATCTCTGTCAATGCTGGCTATGAGGCAGACATACCAACTGTGACATTCCATGTATTAACATTACATAGCCAGTGTCACTGTTTTAACTGACATACTGCCATGGAGCTACAAAATGATGGCAGCCTGAGAGAGGTTTGTTGAAATTAGGTTCTTGATATCCAGATTTTAGCTCTGTGTGAGCCTTTCCTACTCCTGTCCTATCTTGGGTGCTGTGCCCCAGAGTGGCCAGGTGGTCTGAGCCTGAGGGTACAAACCACCCTAGATGGGCAGAACAAGGCAGAACAAGCCTGAGAAGACAACGCTGGACAACAGCACCACTCATCCAAATCACATAATATATAAGAAAATTAATTCAGCTGGTGTGGCGGTACCCACCTATAATTTTAGCAGTTGGGGGGCAGAGGCAGGAAGATGACCAAAAGTTTATGAGGCCAGCCAGGTCTGTATAATGAGTTTCAGGCTAGCAGGGGCTATATGTTGAGAATGTTTCACAAAACAAAACACACTATAATACACACACACACACATACACACAACAAGAAAATTAGCTGTTGGCATGTGCATGCATAAATGAGGGGAAGTACCTGAATTATTTCTTTATTCTTAGGGCTGGTCAGTGGTAGATCCAGGGAGGTGCCTTTCTCTCTTCCACTTAACTGTGTCTAAAATAAATGAATACATCTTCGCTAAGTTCTCCTTGTGAACATTGTAGGTATACTGAAAATGCATTAGTCCTGTGACTTGTGTTCACACATGTTGACTCATGGGGGCAATGCACCATAAAAGGCAAGGCAAAGCAAACACAAGGAAGAGCTCAGAAGAAGAAAACTAGTGTTTATTCAGTGGCCACTACATACCCGGTACTTTGTAGTTTCCCACCTAGCGCTAAGTCACCATAGACTGCAGGCGTTAGTTAGCACCTCAGTGTTTCAGAGCAGGAACCCAGCTCCTGGCTGATTTAGTAATTCATACAATACAGAGTTCTCAGGCATGCTTAGGAACACAAGTGTTTTGAATTTCAGAGTTTGTTTTCTTCTGATTTTGGAATATGTTCCCATATATAACAAGATATCTTAGAGATGGGATTCCAGGGGCTGGTGAGATGGCTCAGTGGGGAAGAGCACCGACTACTCCTGGGAAGGTCATGAGTTCAAATCCCAGCAACCACATGGTGGCTCACAACCACCTGTAATGAGATCTGACTTCCTCTTCTGGTGCGTCTGAAGACAGCTACAGTGTACTTACATATAATAAATAAATAAATCTTTAAAAAAAAAAAAGAGATGGGATTCCAGTGTAAAAATAAAATTTATTGTTTCATATGTGCACTTATACATGTGACCTGAGGTATTCTGTATATATGTTGTGTGTATATCGTATGTGTATGATAGTATGTGTTGGCCAGAGTGACATCAGGTGTAGAGTTTCATTCTGAACCCGGAGCTCATCAGTTCACGAGACTGGCTGGTTGACAAGGCCCTGGGGTCTCTCTCCCTGTCCCTGTCTCTGCCCCCTACACTGGTGTTACAGTGTATACTGCCACCCACCGTAGCTGGCTTTACATGGTGCCAGGGATCCCTGCTCAGGTCCTTGGACTCCCATAGCAAACCCTTTATCCACTGAACCATCTCCACAGTCCTTGCCTGAAGATAATTTTACATAATAAAAAATTATTATGTTACGTGTGTGTGTGTGTGTGTGTGTGTGTGTGTGTGCAGGCGCATGCATGTAAGTGGGCAAGTGCATCCATGGCACATGTATGGAGGGTAGAGAACAACTCTTGGGAGTCGTTTCTTTCCTTCTACTATGGACTCTGGAAACCAAATTTAGACTGCAAGTTTGAACAGTAAACACCTTTATTCCCTGGGCATCTCAGTGACTTTTATATAATGTAATGGAATTTCCCAATCATAGAGTCATGTCTCTCAAAAAGTGTCAGGTTTTAGGGGCTGGAATTTGAACAGATTTCAAAGCTTGTACTCTTGACAGTTATATTAGACATAATAGTTCTCAGTGTTGATCTGAGATGTCTCTACTCTGTGGGGGTTTCCCTGGGATAGTGCACTTGGAACTACTGGGCCTCCTGAATTGCTGTAACAGCAGAGTAGCATTCTATACAAGGAAGGCTTGCTTTCTATCCAGTCTGGTGTGTGTGTGTGTGTGTGTGTGTGTGTGTGTGTGTGTGTTGTTGTTGTTGTTGTTGTTTACTAGGAATTAAATCTAAGACTTTGAGCATGACAGGCAAGTACGCTATAACTGAGCTAGTAATCCTAGTCCTTTTCTCAACTTTTTCTTTTAAAAAAGCTTTTAAAAAAATCTTTGAGGGCTGGAGAAATGGCTCAGTGGTTAAAAGCACTCACTGCTCTTCCAGAGGTCATGAGTTCAAATCCCAGCAACCACATAGTGGTTCACAACCATCTGTAATGGGATCTGATGCCCTTTTCTGGTGTGTCTGAAGACAGCTACAGTGTACTCATAAAGAATAAATAAATAAATAAATTTAAAAAATCTTTGATATATATATGTGTGTGTGTGTGTGTGTGTGTGTGTGTGTGTGTGTGTATGCCATGTATATTCAAGCAACATTGGAGGCCAGATGAGGCATTAGATCTTCTCGAGCTGGAGTTATAGACGATTGTGAGCTGCCTGGTATGGGTGTGAGGAACAGAAGTGAGGTCCTCTACAAGAACAGCAAGCACTCTTAACTGCTGAGCCATCTTTCCAGGACCTCTTCCTCCATAGTTTGAGAAGGGTCTTTCTAAGTTACCCAGACTCGCCTTGAACTTGTGGTCCTTCCACTTTAATCTCTCCAGGAGCTGGCATGCAGGCCTATGTCACTATGCCTAGTTGAGAGAACAATTTTTAAAGTAGTGCTGAGAACCGAGCCTTGCACATACCAGGCGAGTTTGCTACTGCTGAAATCCACTCTCCCCCCTTTTTGATACTAGGTCTCATGTAGAACTCGTTGGTCCCCTGTTTCTAATTCCCAAGTGCTGGGTTTACAGGCATGTGGAACCTCCTGGAAGAATCAAGGATTTCATCTGTAAGACTCTAAGTACTGACAACTGTCTGGGTGCTCCTTCTCTGAGTGTCTTTCTCTGCAGCATCTGAACTCTCTGAGGGAAGGATGGCTTCTTGTTTACCTCTGCATGACACAGTGTCCAGTAAAGGACTTGCTGTACAGTAGGCGGGGGACAGAATCTGTTAATGTGTGGATGTGTGAATGGATGCGTGTATGGATAAGTACAGCAGCCTCTTTCTTATGTTCTTGATATAAAATCACAAATCATCAATATTTGATAAAAGATTCCAGTTTTTAATCCAAAGCATCCTTTTTCACTTCCAGGTGACATGATGGCCACTGTGCTCTTCACCTAGTGGGACTGATGTGCTAATTGGAGAAATCAGAGAATCTGTGTGACAGAGAGTCAAGCAAAAATACTACCTCATTGAGCCTCGGCTTTTCACTTCTCCTTATTGAAGGGCTAGAATTCTCTGGGCTTTTCAAAAAAGTAGGCTGCTTTTGCAGAGTAGAAGCAAATCTTGCCCTTCCCTATAAGGATTGAGTGAGAAGTTTTTTCAGTTGATCCATCCCTTAGCTACCCAGCCAAACACTCTTGAAGGCATCCTCTCTTTAGAAAGCAAGAGCCTGGGCAGGTTGGCCGTGGTGGGTACCGGTACTATAGCTACAAACAAGCTGGAGAGGTGTCTCTCTCCTGACCGTCATCTCAACCACCCGCCGCTCTAGCTGAGCCCCTGCTAACACACCCCAATTCCACCTCTTTCTTGCGGGAGCAGTTTTAGTCATGCAGCCGTGCCTGAGCGGAGTATAGGAGAGGATCCATGGGATGAGGCTGAAATCTGCTCAGACACATCCGAGGACCTGAGGAAGCGCTCTGACCGCTAAATAGAAAGCACCCCTGCTTCCCACCGTCCCTTAGCTCTAGCCATTTCCTGCTTTGTCTATGGAACATGTGAGGCAGAAGCAGATGCAGGCAGCGGACCGCTTACTGGGGTGTTTTCTGTTAACTTTAACTCCCGCATCAAGTAATTCTTCTGGTACTGTTCATTCCGCTGTTTTCTAGTCTGAAGTCTCTTCTTTTTTGGATTCTTTAACAGCGTCTTCTGATTTGGCTGTTTCAGAAATTACAGAGAAACTGGTCAAAAGGGGCAGTAAGGGTACACCCACCCACTCCCACACACAGTCTTCAGGTAACAGTCCGCGCACACACACACCGTAGCCTGTCATGTAGGCCTTGTTTGTTGGTTTGGAGAATGGGCCAATAGCTCAGCCACCTTCTTTCCAGAGGCTGTTCCCTGATAGAACATGCCTGAGTCCCATGGATGTGGATCAACACCCAAATGTGCGTGATTTATGACACAAGACCAGATGGCACGCTAACACGGTCAGTGGGGATCACTCTGACCACTGACACGTGGCTACAATATTCAGCCTGGTGTTATGGTAAAGAGGCTCCAGCAATTAAGCAAGAAGCATATAAAGAACACAGTGAAATACTCTGGGGCAGGGTGACTGGCTAGGGAAGTATTCCAATTTTTTTTTTTTTTTTTTGACTCACTAGTGACTGAAACCATGGTAGGCAAGTGCCTTCCTCCTGAAGAGCGCCCTGGGACTAGTGCTATATTTCCTGAAGATTCTAGGATGGTTGGAACGTTTCCTCAATTATCTAGTGTTGTGGTGCTTTACAGGTTTGGTTTTTTAATGTTTTTGGGTGTGTACAAGAATCAGCGCCCTCTCACCTCATCTGCTGCGTTCATTAGAGGAATGGGAGGACCATCCGAGAGGGAGCTGTCCGAACCACTCGTGCTAGCACCGAAAGGGGAAAACAAAGAGAAAGACAAGGAAAGAACGGGCATTAAAGGAGGCAGAGGCTCTGTAGCAAGGCACTCACAATCAGTCTAGCAAAGCAAAGGCTGACTAGATGTGGGGGGGGGGGGGGGGGGCATGGGATAGCAACGGGACTGCCCTGAGAACAGAGCTTTTCCCTCTTCATTTCCTTTGAGATGATACCAATTCCCCAAAGCCAGGATTCTACCAGTTACTCTGGGAAAACTTGCTGAATGTGTAAATAAATAAACATGATTTAAAAGGCAGGCTAAGGGTTGGCAAGATGGCTCAGCGGGTAAGAGCACTGACTGCTCTTCCGAAGGTCTGAGTTCGGATCCCAGCAACCACATGGTGGCTCACAACCACCCGTAATGAGATCTGACGCCCTCTTCTGGTGTCTGAAGACAGCTACAGTGAATTACACAGAGCGAGCGGGGCCAGAGCGAGCAGGACCAGAGCGAGCAGGCGGAGAGCAGCCACACGCATGATGGCTCACGGCCATCTGTACAGCTATAGTGTACTCATACACATAAAATAAATAAAATAAATCTTTAAAAAAAAATAAAAATAAAAGGCAGGCTAAACACCATAAAAATTATTTCAAGAACTTTTAGCCAGGTGCAGTGGCACACAACTGTAACACCAGCACTTGGAACACTGAAGCAGAAAGACAGCTGAATTTGAGTCCAACCCGAAACTCCATCTTAGCAAACAAAAGAACAGCCAGACATGCTGGTATGGATCTCTAAATACGAGCACTCTGGAGGCAGGGGCAAGTGAGTTTCTCTGAATTGGAGGCCGTCCTGGTTTACATAGTGAGTTCCAGGCCAGTCAGGTGTGCATTGTCAGACTCTGTCTCAAAAATGCCAAGCAAAAAACAAACACAAAGAAGGAAAGAAAGAAAGAAAGAAAGAAAGAAAGAAAGAAAGAAAGAAAGAA
>JADRCD010165831.1:0-19500 GCA_019843815.1 Montemys delectorum | reverse complement strand
AAGAAAGAAAGAAAGAAAGAAAGAAAGAAAGAAAGAAAGAAAGAAAGGAAGAAAGGAAGAAAGAGAGGGAGGGAGGGAGGGGAGGAGGGAGGGAGGGGGGAAAGAGAGAGAGAGGGAGGGAGGGGGAATAGAGGGAGAGAGAGATCACGGAGAAAAATTTGAGAGGTCTTGAGAGATGGTTCAGGGACCAAGAGTACTGGCTGCTCTCTCAGGGGACTGGAGTTCAGTTCCCAGTGCCCAGTTCTTCCCTCCATTTTGCCCCCGCCCCTCAGTGTGCAACAAGGAGTCCCACCACATCGGAGCAGGAAGGAAGCCCCATCTTCTGTCATCTAATTTCCAATATGCTGCTATCAAAGGCTTCTCCAGTCAAGGAGGAGCCCTCAAGGTTGCTGGACCACAGGCCCTGTAGTCCCTTTTGAAGATAACAGACTAACTACTTCAGCAAATGGATAGCAAGGCATTAATTGTAGTGTGTTCTAGAAAATATCAATCATGTGTACACACACAGAATACTCACACCATCCCAAGCCTGCCTTTATGTGCAGTTGTGAGAACGGACAGGTACGACCTTAGAGAGCCTTGCGGCATCTGACTTTCTGGTAGAGAAGCTGGCAAACTGTCTCTTCTGTTTCTTAGCTAACTAGGCTAGTGTCCCTACTGAGTCAGCTCTAGTATAGAGTCTGGCTATCTCTGCCGTCAGTTCTCCTGGGCTCTCTGTATTAGTGAACTGACCCACACAGGACACTTTAGTTTTTCAGGCTGCAAACAGAGAGAGGCGATTCCTCAGCAGTGGGCTGAGGAATGGAAGGCGTAATGGGTTCTCAGGTTTCTCAGATACCTGTTGGACCCACTCCTGCATCCTAAAATTAGACAGGTGACCCACAAAGGTGCTGCCAGGGACCAGAGCAATGGAGAGGGCAAGGAAAAAAGTGGTTTTTATATTCCACCCATGCTCTTGTAACGCTGAGATTCTGGGTTCTCATAGAGGTGTCTCTCCAGATAGCCTGGCTTCCCTGGGACTCGTTATGTATATCAGGCTGGTCTTTTACCTACAGAGATATGCCTGCATCTCCCTCCAGAGGGCCGGAATTAAAGGCATGTGCTACCACACCTGGCTTAGGTCTCCGGACATGGACATGCTTTTAATCCAGCAGAGGTAGACAGATCTCTGTGAGATTCAGGCCAGCTGGGATGATACAGTAAGACCTTGTCTCAAAATAAATAAATAAATAAATAAATAAATAGATCGATGGATAGGTAAAAAAATAAACAAGAGAACAGGATGTCACACAAATATAAACCCAGGCTTTCCTTAAACTCCCAATCCCCTTCCTTCTATTTCCCAAGTACTGGGATCAAGGATATATTATCAATCCCAGATTTTCATTGAAATGAAGTTCGTTACCTGGATTCAATGTCAGACAAAGGAATGTCACTCCAGTTTCCTTCTAAATCCATATCTTGTCCAAAGTTATTCAACTTTTTGTTGATTTCCTGTTGTAAGAGCTCCTTAAGCTCTTGTAGGCACTGAGTGTACTGCAGCAGAGGGAAGACAGCTTTATAAGCTACTCATGAAATGGTTTGGAGAGTGTGCTGAAAGGCACTTGGTTTATTGATGGGCTAAGCGCTAACTCCTTCTGTGAAGGACATGGCAACAGGTAAGTTACAGAGGTAATAAAAGTAAAATTAGTGACTTTTTCTATTGCTATCTTAGTTTACACGAAAACTATTTAAAGCAGATCAATGAGCACTGCCTTAGACACTTTTCTCTGGCTATAGCTCATTTTTGCAATTGTTTCATCTATTTTCCTAAGTTGTAAGCAAAGTGTAGTGGTTTGAAAGAACATAGCCCCCCACAAGCTCATAGGGGGTGGCACTGCTCAGAGGTGTGGTCTTGTTGGAGTAGGTGTGACCTTATTGGAGGAAGTGCGGCATTCAATATGTAGAACTTGGGCTGGTGAGATGGCTCAGTGGGTAAGAGCACTGACTGCTCTTCCGAAGGTCCTGACTTCAAATCCCAGCAACCACGTGGTGGCTCACAACCATTGTAATGAGATCTGACGCCCTCTTCTAGTGAGTCTGAAGACAGCTACAGTGTACTTACTTATAATAATCATCATCATCATAATAAATAATTAATAAATAAAAGCTTATTATTTATAATAATAAATAAATCTTTGGACCAGAGCAAGCAGAGTTGACTGGAGTGAGCAGGGTTGACTGGAGCAAGCAGAGGTCCTAAATTCAATTCCCAACAACCATATGAAGACTCACAACCATCTGCACAGCTACAGTATACTCACATACATAAAATAAATCTTAAATGAACTCAACCTGTCAGCCAGCCCCAATTAAATGTTTTCCTTTGTAAGAGTTGCCATGGTCCTGGTGTCTCTTCTCAGCAATGAAACCCTAACTAGGATAAAAGGGACAGTTTCAGTGGTGCTGTTCTGACTTTGGCCCATAGCAAGTGTGGTTTGGATATAGGCGCAGGTCAGTGGATGAGGTCTTGCCTCACATGAGTGAGGAGCCTTGTGTTCCATCCCCAGCACCACAAGAGGAAAAGAAAACAGCCCTTCTCACTCTTTATCAAGCACTGCATCCACGGCAGGGCCCATCAAGCCAACACTTAAACAGGTCCAGGGGAGATGGGTTACTGTGAGTATATACCCCTTTCCAAGCTGAGCAAAGGAGTGAGGAAGGAGAGGGCTGAAGGAAACCTTCATGTTCCAGGACAGAGGCAAGCTGGAGCATGCTTGCTGTGGAGGGGAAGGATAAATGCGTGAGAAAACTGAGGATACAGAAAAGAAAAGGCAGTTAGTGAGGCCTAAGGTCACTTAGTTACAGGGGCATCCAATAGTGCAGAGGGAGGGCAGGATTAGTTTTAGCAAAGGGAATGTGCCATGTGTGTTACTCTTCTGAACTAGAAGAGAAAGAAGTAGGCCCAGTGTGGCCTGGAGGAAACCTGTAAGTTAGGAGAGGGTACCAAAGGATGTTCTGGGAGAAGGAGAGAGAGAGAGAGAGAGAGAGAGAGAGAGAGAGAGAGAGAGAGAGAGAAACAGAGAGAGAGAGAGAAACAGAGAGAAACAGAGAGAGAGAAACAGAGAGAGAGAGACAGACAGACAGACAAAGGTCATCTGGGTAGACTCTGGTCCCATGTGGAACTCAGCAGAGTAGTAGTATAACATTTCTTTAAACTCCACTTTTACCTTGGTTTGGTCAGGATCACAGAAATCCAGAATAGTGTCACAGACATGATAACCTAGGGACTTCAGGTCCTCAATGGTAAAGTGAGTGTCTCTTTTACTACCTGGGGAAAAAAGTCAGCATTTCTTATTAGATTTTTTTTTGTTTTAAACTGGGGATGAAGAGATGGCTTAGCAGTTAAGAGCATTTGCTGCTGTTGCTCAGAATCCAGGTATGGGTCCCTGAACCCACATGGTGACTTACAACCATCCAAAACCCCAGTTCCAGGGGAGCCAGCACCCCCTGCTGGATTTTGCATGCAGTACATGCACATGGTGTAAGCAAAAGACTCACACATAAATATAAAACTAAAAAATTTTACATTATGTGTAGGTATATATTTCTGTGTACATAAGTACAGATACCCAGAAAGGCCAGAGGCATTGTCTCCTCTGGAGCTGGAGTTATGGGCAGCTGTGAGCTGCCTGACATTGGAGCTAGCATTGAACCTAGGTCCTTTGGAGGAGTGATGAGCATTCTTAGCAATTATTATCTCGCTAGCCTTAAAATCTTTTATTTTTAAAACATTCATATTTATTTATGAATATGAAGTTTTTCTTCATGTATGTCTACACCATGAATATTTCGTGACGTTGGAGTTCAGAAGAGGGTGTCAGATCCTCTGGGACTGGAGTTCCTGATGGTTGTGAGCACATGGGTGCTGGAAATAGAAGAACCCAGATCCTCTCCAAGAACAGCGCTCTTAACAGGTAAGCCGTCTTCTCAACTTCCTAAATCTTACTGGATAAGTGCAAATCTAATTTGTGAACAGCTTTTTAGAAAAATACCACTCCTCAAAGGGCTGAGGAGATGGCCCAGTATTAATAGTGCTTCTATAGGATCTAAATTTGGTGCCAGTACCCACACTGGGTCACACACAACTGCCTGTAACTCCAGCTGCAGGGGATCTAACACCCTCCTCTGACCCCTGCTCGCAACTGTGTGCACACACTCCCATCATCACATACACACTGACATCACACACACACACACACACACACACTATAGACACACACATATATACAATACACATGAATTAAAAGTAAATTTAAAATACCACCTCTTATTCTAGATTAGTGTTTTTCTGAAGAGGCTAGCTTTCCTAGCTTCAGTTTGGCTCAAAAGAATCTTTGACAATGAAACAGTTCACTATAATGGATTATCAAGTTCTTTTAAGATTATTCTGGTCTTACTTTATGGTGGGTGCTGCCTAGTAAAGCAATATTTATAGTCTGGTGTTATTATCATCACTCAGAGGGAATATGAGCTTCAAAGAAGTTGGACAACTGACCCAAGGTCACAGAGCTAATAAAAGCTGTAGGAAGTCCAAACCTAATCTTCCAGATTCCAGGTCCTGAGCAAACACTACAGTGTGCAGCTCAGTGAAGCACTGTATCCTACATTCGTGTTTGGAGTACTAAGGCCAGTGAGGAAATCCTTCTCAAGCTTTCTGGAGCACCCGGCTTTCCCTTGCTCGACCCACTCCCCTCTTACCCAGGGTAGACCCGCCAAAGGTAGACTCCATGGTGTAGCTGTTGATGATGCCCATCCGCCACATCACAACTCTTCCCGTGCCTTCTTTGCATTTTTGGACCTTAAAGTTACAGCTGTCGAAAGAGAACTAGAGAGAGACCCGCATTCTCTGTTAATTATATAAACTAGCAAGTTCAAGATGTCTAAGAGTCATTCATACGAAGACAAGAATGGCTCTTTGGAAGCTTCATATGTGTTATTTCCTAAAGTATATTCCATCAAGACACTGATTTTGAGCAATAAAAAAGGCGGTAGCAGATGAGCACTCTGCGGTTGCCTCGCCTGGCAACTTAGTATGAGATAACAGGCCTTGCAGCACTTGATGTGGACTCCAAGGCAAAGAAACAGATAACTCCACTGCCCAGCCTTATTTGCCTCCTACTCCAGAGTATCTTGCCAGATGAGAATCCCTAGGGATCTGGGAGTACTGGCACACTTTGCTATCAGGTACTAGGCCAGCTCTTCTAAGTCTTTTCTTGACATATAGCCCCAAAATTTATTTAAGCCTCCTGCCTCCATCATTTGAATACCGGGATTCAAATATATGCATGTGCTCCACATGGGCTCTATAATTTATTTCTGTCATAAAATATGAGCTTTCAGATCTATATTTTCCTCCAAATATGACTTTTTTTCCTTTGGCTTTTGAGACAGGGTTTTTCTGTGTAATGACCCTAGCTGTCCCGGAACTCACTCTGTAGATCAGGCTGGTCTCAGACTCACAGAGATCTGCCTTCCCAAGTGCTGGGATTAAAGGCATGTACCATGACTGCTTGACCTCTAAATATGATTTTTGTTGTTTTGTTTGTTTGTTTGTTTGTTTGTTTTTGTTTTGTTTTTTTGAGACAAGGTTTCTCTGTGTAGCCCTGGCTGTCCTGGAATTCACTCTGTAGACTAGGCTGGCCTCGAACTCAGAAATCCACCTGCCTCTGCCTCCCAAGTGCTGGGATTAAAGGTGTGCGTCACCAATGCCTCGCTAAATATGATGTTTGATTTGTTTCTTACCCCCGTAGTCTCTGACTAGAGCATTCTCTGTCTCTGTGGTATCACTCTCTTCCCCGGGAGCCTGATGCTTCCTTTGCCTTTAATGCCCGGCTCAGCTTGTCCTTGTCCACAGTCTGTAACACACTCACCTTGTCTGGTGCATTCTTGCTCAACATTAAAGGAAAGACCCGCTCATGAAGCCAGTGCTTGTGGTTGTTGCTGTGACAGCCATACAGGAAGATGTTGTTCTTGCGGCTGTGGCCGTGGAAATCACAATACAAGAGAACCTCTCTTTCTTCCAGAAGTCTGTTGAGGGACAAACAAAAGGGTGTAGTGGGCATCCAAACTCGCAGAAGATTAAGTCCCTTGCTTATCTATGGTCATAGAATCGGTCAAGAGTAAAAGCAATCCTCACATGTTGACCAAACACGTCTACCCAACCCTTCTCACGTCTGTTCCCACAGGTGTGCTTAGGAGCTTTCATTCACATCTTATCTGCTTTGTGTTCACTTCCAGTGGAATGGAAGCTCTTTCAGGATGGGTGCTATTGCCTGAGAGCTTCAAGGTGCTTTCACGCAGGTTTGAAAAGTGCAGACTAATTTGTTACTTTCTCTTTATTAGGAGCAACATATGGTGATATTAGGGTACTCAGTTTCTCAGTCAGAGAGCCTGCATTCAAATGTCTACCCTGTTGCTTACTAGCTCTGAGACCTTGTTCAAGTTACTTAACAGCTTTGGAACTCAATTCCCATTGCCTACAACAGGGAATGTTGACCATACGTAATCTCCTAAGGGGGCTTTATGGGGAGTGTGAACAGACCAAGGTATAAGGCACTGATAGTAGTGTTTATTCCTTCATAGTTACACACTGTTAAGCTTGGTTATGATTACAGTTTCATAGGAGCAGGAAAACTGCCCTGACCTTTCCCATTCAATTGCTTGATGTAAAAATAAAACAACTGAGCCTAGCATGGGGGCACAGGCCTTTACTCCCAGTGGAGGAAGGCAAACCTCTGTAGTATGAGGCCTGTCTGGTCTACACAGTAAATCTCACATCAGACCTTCCATCAGAAACAAACATGAAGTAAATGGCCCAGAGAGATGGCTCAGTTGGGAAAGTGTTCATTATACGAGCATGAGGACCCATGTAAAAGCTCAACATAGAGAGGCTGGGTGGGGGAATCCCAGGGGCTTGATAGCCAGCCAGCCCAGCCAAAGCAGGAAGCTCTAGGTTCAGTGAGAGTTTCTGTCTCAAAAAATAAGATGAAGTTGAGAATAAAGCTCAGTGATAGAGTGCTTGCCTATCTAGCATGTGTTAAGTCTTAGATTCAATTCTGGGGAGCAGGGGGGAGGCAAGTGAAATGGCTGACATGTTGATGTGTGCTCAGTTTTCTTTTAGAAACCCAATTGTGATTTAAAGGTCTGAAAATTAACCTATGACTGCAAGGGCTGTCAAAGCCATACTGGACCCCTAAAACTAGAGCCGAGCTCTTCCTCCTCATAAGTATCTGGCTCTAATGCTCACAGCATTCACAGACTTACCAGCTAAGAGATCTCACCTTTTGATCATGTTCTTGGTGTACCAAATGCAAGGGAAGGAATCCTTAAGAGCAGTTTTATAATGCCTGTTCAAGTCCCTTCCAGCCAATGAACACCGATAATTCCCCACTATTACACCATCCGGATTTAACATGGGAATCACCTTGAAGACAAAGATATCTCTGAGGAGCTGGGCATCTGGAGAGTTGCTAAGGATGAAGTCCAAAAAGCCATTCATGATCCAGGAGCTGTTACTTTCTCCAGGGTGGACGCGGGCGCTCAACACCACGGCTTTCTTTGCAGCTGCCTCTTGAGGGGTCCTGGATGGATTGGTGATGGTCAGCAGGTAGACAGTATTCCCTGCTAAGCTCCTGCATAAGGCTCGGAGCTTGCAGAACTGAGACTGGATGGGGTTGTTGGCTATTGACAAGAGATAGCATTGCAGGTCAGTGTAAGTGTATGGGTAAAAGTGTGCAAAGAAGCAAGTGTCCTGGTCATGAGGAAACTGAATGGTCCAGGTGAGACAGTATAAGGGCTGCTGCCCATCGTCCATGTTGTTCTTATAGTATTTGATTTCACGGCCCTCTCTCCTCCAGCCGATGTTGGACATGGTGGCGTCCAACTGAGAGTACATGAGCGGCTTCATCCCTACTGCATAAAGGCTCTTGGGTTTCAGCAAGTTGACGATCGTGAAGCGGTAGGTAGCATCTTTTCTGGTGTTCTGGACTCTGAAGTAAAACCACTGCGTGTGCTTGTCAGTGTAGAGGTCAGTTCGCAAGGTGAGCTCATACTCATAGATACCTCTGTAATGGAAAAGAAAGAAAAAAAATAAAAGAACCTTTCTACAACCTTGTCGCCTCCCTCTCAAAGCACGAATGGGAGAGCATTGTTTTCTCCTCAAAAAAAAAAAAAAAAAAAAAAAAGCAACAACAACAGAAGAACCACAACTGCCTGCTACAGCTTACCCACTTCTCCAAGTCACATAATAAGCGAGTGAAGCTTCTGGGAGGAAAGTTTATTTGGGACAGAGAAGAGTCCCAGACCTCACTGGGAGCTGGGTGTGGTGGGACATACCTGTAACCCCAGCACTTCGGGAGGCAGGCTCACAGTTTCCAGATCAGCCTGAACTCTACAATGAAATTTGAGGCTAGCCTGAGTTACCTAGGGTTTTTTTTTTTTACATTAGAAGAACCGTGTTTCAAAAAGCCAAACAAATTGCTTTTTACTGTTTCCTGCTGCGTGGGATGCTTGGCGGTCTGCTGGCGTTTTGGTAGGTTTGTTTTCTGAAGCACACTGAACAGTGCTCTCTCTCGGCTGTGCTAGCCATCCATCTTACAGACGAGGTCACATTTTGAAAACTCGTAAACTTTAGTGTTATTTTCATCTCTGATCACCAATTTGAATACGAGAGGGCATCTCTGATAGAGTCACTTTGGTAGCAGGGAGCAAGATACTGGGGTTGGCAAGATGGCTCAGTGGGTAAAGCTGCTTGCCACCATGCCTGATGACATGAGTTTAATCACAAGAACCCACATGGAGGAGAGAAACCCAGAACTCATGTGGAAGGAGAGAACTGAGTCCTCCAAGCTATCCTCTGACCTACACAAAACCACATATGCACCCACACATGCATGCTTGTGTAGCATGACATGACACATGTGTTCTTTCCTCTCCAAAAGAGATATATTTTTTTTTTTTAAGGAAGAAACTAGGCATAGTGGTGAACAGCTATCATCCCAGCATTTGGAGCCTGCAGCAGGAGGATTGTAAAGTTAGGCCAATCTCAGAGGCATAATAAATCCTGTCCCCCGCCCCCTGCCTCCATAAAAAAGTAGAGATGGAAAATGAATTTCCAAAAGGAAATGTATATGACAAGGAAAAAGATATTCACCTATGTGCATAATTAAGAAAGTGCATACTGGGGCTGGAGAGATGTCTCAGTGGTTAAGAGCACTGACTGCTCTTCCAGAGGTCCTGAGTTCAATTCCCAGCCACCACATGGTGAGATGGCTCACATTCATCTGTAATGGGGTCTGATGCCCTCTTCTGGTGTGTCTGAAGAGAGCAATGGTGAATACATAAAATAAATAAATAAATCTTTTAAAAAAGGGCATACTGAAATAAGAAATGGACAGGGGTAGGCATAGCTCAGTAGTAGGGCATGTACTTAGGATGTGTCAGGCACTAGGCTCAATTTAAATTTTTCTTTAGATTTATTTATGTGTATGAATGTCTTGCCTAAATGTATGTATATGCTAACATGTATGTACCTAGTGTCTGTGAAGATCAGGAGAGGAGGGTCAGATCCCCTGGAAAGGGATGTCTGTAAGATACCATGTAGGTGCTGGGGTCTGAACCCGGCTTTTCTGTAAGAGCAACACATGCTCATAACTGCTGAGCCATTGCTCCAGCTCCTGGATTCAACTCTTTTTTGTTTGTTTGGGGACAGAGTCTCTTTACATATCCCTGGCTGTTCTGGATTTCCCTCTATACACCAGGCTGGCCTCAAACTCATAGAGATCCACCTGCCTCAGCCTTCAGAGAACTGGGATTAACCACATACACCAATACATCCTGTTCCTGGGTTCAATTTTTAAATGATAAACCTTCCTCCTTTATCTGGTCAGCATTATTAGGAAAGAGGTCTTTCCACGTACTGATGAAGGGAATGGAGTCATAGTGGAAGGTAATATGCTGATAACCAACAAGGCTTAAGACATCCAAAGCCTTTGAAATAATAATTTTCTTTTTAGAACTCATCCTATAAGACCTCAAATATTTAAAAACATAATTCATAAGGGTGTTCATTCCTTAAGATAATTAAACAAAAAGACAGGGTAAATAAGGTACAGGACACACACAAAATAAAATTGTATGCATGCTTCACTTAGTTAGAGACAAGGGCTTACACTGTTACCCAGGCTGGTACTGAACTCCTAGGCATAAGCAGTCCTCCTCCCTCAGACATCTGTGTAGGCAGCACCACAAAAAAAGCACAAGCCACCGTGCCAAGCTTTCACAAATAAAAACGAGACACACACATGCACGTATGCTAAGCGGCTAATAGTCCTTACATATAGGGCTTTTAGGTTTTATTATATATATTATATATGTATATATACATATACATATACATATACATATATATATATATATGTGAAACAAAAATGTTAAAGTTTTAGGTATCATTTTTTATTGTTGTGTGTACAAGGATGTGTGTGCTGTGGCATGTGTATGGAGGACACAGGCCAACTTTGTGGAGCTGGTTCTCCATTTCCATGTTCACGTGGAGTCTAGGGATTGAAGTCAGGCTGTAGACTTGACAGGCAAGTGACTTTACACAATGAGTCATCTTGCTGGCCCATTGATACAATGTGATACTTAAAGTGTGAGCTCTTTTTCCCCTTACAAGCAGAAGAAATGAATGTTTTATTCTGGGGGAAAATTAGTCATAATTATTCAATGCTTTGTCGGCCCCTTAATAAGTTCTCTACCACCTCTCTTTAGCAAATGTTCCAAATTCCTGAAATCGTTCCTAGATACACCTCCCAGCCCCTCGGCCACCACCCTTTGTTACTCACACTCTGACAGCTTTCTGCAGATTCCCACTCTCAAACCTTGATTCAAACAATAGAGTATTATCTTCTGGCCCTTGCAGTGTAACAGCAAGTTCCTTGATGATTCCTCGCTTGCCTCCTATTCTGGAACTGGTGAAAAAGGTACCTTCGGTAGGCACTACAGAGGAGAGAGATACTATTAGGCTATGTTCCACTCAGAACTCATTCATTCAGCAAGTCTTTACTGTGCCCTATCAACCCTATAAATATTCAACGGAATATTTATTGTCCTTAACTGGGGCCCTTGACTTTATAGATGTTAGATGTTTTTGCATATAGTAGTAGGTGTTGAGTCCCGGCCTCACCCTACTAGGCCAGTGTTCTACCAACATCCCTCCAAGCAGAGGTTCTTAATTTTCAACCGCGCACCACTCTGAAGACTTTAAGTGGTTTAGAGTACTTCCTCTTGCGTCAGATCCTTGGCACAGCAGGGACTTCTCATTCTCATCTAAATCCTGATTTTAAAGGATGATTAAAACTGATACCTGGGGCTAGAAAGATGGCTCAGCGGGTTAAGAGCACTGACTGCTCTTCTGAAGGTCCTGAGTTCAATTCCCAGCAACCACATGATGGCTCACAACCATCCGGACACACTCTAATGTGTCTGAAAAACAGCTACAGTGTACTTACATATAATAAATAAATAATTTTAAAAAAACCTGATACCCTAGCCTAGCTTCCTGGAACTCTGGAGGAGGTTGAAGTAGGAGGACTGCCTGCAGTGGGTCCCAGGCCACACAGCAAAGCTATGTATATCAAAACGCTAAAACCAAACTAATCCAGACATCCTAAATGTCTGACGCTGGATGAAATCACAAACAGTGGTGGTTTGGCTGACTTCTAAAGAAGCTCTCAAAACATCTACAATATTGCTCTATAAAGTAGGACCTATCAATTTTTTTTAAAACTATAATGGAAAATAAAGTATATTCTGTATAATGTTTTGGCATATCAAAGAATAAAGTGAAAATAGAGGTTTGGGAAAAATTGCCATGGGTGAATTTGCCTAGTGGAGAATCAAAATAGCAGTAATCAGGGAAAGCAAAGGTTATGGTGAGCATTGTGTTCTCGAAACAGAGCTGTGGGGGCTGTGGGGGCTGCTCTTGTACAAGATGGAGTCTGGCTTCCAGTGCCCACAGGAGGAGGCACTAGGGTCTTGCAACTTTAGGTCCAGAAAGTCCAACAACCTCTTCTGATCTAGCAGAACCCTCCATTCACACACACATATACACACACTTACACACAGGTAGACATAATTAAAGATAAAAATCTTTCCAAAGGAATTCTTGGCAAGGCATGGTGGCACACCTTTAGTCCCAGCAGAGGTAGGCGAATCTCTGAGTTTGAGGCCAGCCTGGTCTACAGAGTGAGTTCCAGGACAGCCAGGACTACACAGAGAAACCCTGTCTCAAAAAAGGGGGGGGGCTTAAATACTATCCCATTAACTTTTTTAAAATCATAAAAGCTACAACAAGAACTGAAACGTAAGAAAATTCAGGTACGCCACTAAGATGGCTTAGCCTGATGACCTGAGTTGTGGCCCTAAGAGTTACATGGTGAAAGCGGAGTACCAGCTTACAACTTGTTTTCTAACCTCTACATGTGCTGTGGTATACATGCCCCTCCCTCACAATAAATAAATGTAATTTTTTAAAAAAAGCAAACGATTAGGTTATTTATAATCCCTCCTTCCTAATTCTTAGAATAGTAAATTGTTTACAAAATTTTGTTATGGCTTTGTGGAGAATTCAGTGAGGATATTACATCATCTTTTTTTTTTAAATTCTTTTGAGACAGTCTCTTTCTGTATGTGTGTAGCTCTTGCTAGCCTGGAAGTTGCTATATGGACTAGGCTGGCCTCCACTCACAGATATCCTCCTGCCTTTGCCTCTGTCTCTGATGGCTTCAAAGGTGTGTGCTACACCAGGCTCAACCTCTCAGTTTTCTTTTTTTTTCTTTTCTTTTCTTTTTTTTTTTTTTTTTTTAGCCAGGGTCGCATGTGCATAAGCTGGCTTGGACCTCCCTATGTAGCCTAGTATATGCTTGAACCTCTGATTCTCCTGCTTCTGTCTCCTTGGTGCTAACTACTCTCTGGTGCTGAGAACTGAATCCAGAGTTTTGGGACTGCTGAGCAAGCACTTCACCATCTTAGCTATATTCCCAGCCCAGTGTCCTCAAGTTTTGCAGTTACTGGTGAAAAGGCACTTTAGAGCTTCATGGTTTCAAAGATTTCTTTTTGTTCCACAGTATTGTTAGTATTGTGTTCTAAAGACCCTACTTTATCGCCTTTCTCTGATACTTTCGTTAACTTGAGGAAAATTTATTTTACTTATTTGTCAATGACTTTGTGATTTAAGCAATTTTAATATTCATCAGATACTTTACAAGATCTTGAATTTCTTATGAAGATCACAATGGTAATCAATTTTACTATACTTTTATTATATTTATAGATAATGTTATATATAATATAATTATATGCATTATATTTTTCAGATGTTGAAACTCACTCACCAATTTCCAGGCTATTGCTACCAAATGTGTTGACCATTGAACATTAAATAAATAGCAGTGTTTATAAGGAATCTGATTTTTTTAATGTATTTTTTATTCATTTGTAAATGCAGGCCATGTATGTGCAAGTGGTCCACCCATGGGAGCCCAGAAGAGGGTACCAGATTCCCTGGAGCTGGAGATACAGGAAGTTGTGAGCCACCCAATGTGGATGGTGACAACCAAACTCAAGTCCTCTGGAAAAGCAGCAGGTGTTCTTAACTTCTGAGCAATCTCTCTAGCCCCAAGGATATGTACATACTTAATCATTTAATCATATGTATGTATGTATATATGTATATATGTATGTATGTATGTATGTATGTATGTATGTATGTGTGCATGTATGTATACATGCATGCATGCATGTATGCATCCTTGGCTGGCCTGGAACTCTCTTTGTAAACCAGTTTGAGCTTGAACTCACAGAGATTTGCTTGTCTCTGCCTCCCAAGTGCTGGGATTAAAAGGATACAGATCACTCCCAGCCTCAGGGTACTAATTTTCATAACTTGTCCCTGTTATGAATTTTGCTCTCATATGCAATCTTGTAACTGCAGAGTTGAGTTAAGACACAGCTGGAGAATAAACTATAACATGTGCATAGAAATGAAGACATCACGAGAAGAAACGAAGCACAGAGGAGGCAGGAGCAGAGGTAGAACCGAGGCCACAGAAGCCCACAGCAGCTAAACTGGGGGAGGGAAGGGGGAGCTCATATTTTCATGGACCTGCAAAGGACTACTAAGCAAAGTGATGTCATTAATATAGACGCTTCATTGTTTTCTTTAACATCTCAAAGTAACATTTAGGATGACCTAACTTCTGTAGCACAGTAACATTTGTCAAAGAAGAAAAATGTGCTGGGCTTAGGGGGCAGGCATCTAGAATCCCAGCATTTGCATGGTAGAGGCAGGCTGATCTCCTTGAGTTTGAGGCCAGCCTTATTTACAGAGGGAGTTCCAGAATAGCCAGGGATAAACACAGAATCACTGTCTTAAAAATATATATACACATCTGGATGTGTTGGTACATGCCTTTAAATTCCAGCACTCAGGAGGCAGAGACAGGCAGAGACAAACTATGAATTTGAGGTGGGGCCTGATCTAGAGTGAGTTCCAGGACAGACAGGGGTTGTTACATACTGAAAGACTGTCTCAAAAAACAAAAACAGAGAGGAGGAGGGGAAGGAGAGAGAAATAAGGAAGAACTATTGAAAAACTAGGAAGGGGGCTCAGCAGTCAGAGTACTAGCTGCCCCCCTTAGGGGACCTGGATCCAATTCTTCACACTCAGAGGGAACCTTACAACTACCTGTAACTCCAGTTTCTGGGGATCTGATGCCCTCTTGTGACCTCTATCGGCACTGCACACATGTAGTACACAGACATCCACGAAGGAAAAACATCCATACACATAGAATGATATTTAAAAGTAATTGAAAAGGCTGGGTGGTGGTAGTGCACGCCTTTAATCCCAGCACTTGGGAGGCAGAGACAGGTGGATTTCTGAGTTCGAGGCCAGCCTGGTCTACAGAGTGACCTTCCAGGACAGCCAGAGCTACACAGAGAAACCCTGTCTCGAAAAACAAAAACAAAAACAAAAACAAAAAAAAGTAATTAAAAAGTAAGCTATTGACGTGATCTCAGAGCTTGTCCTCTGACCTCCCTCTGTTTATGTTATGGTGAACCTTTTCCTGTACAATATGCCCTCCTTATTCACATACAAATCACTCTAGTACAAAAGAAAAGATATAAAGTCATTTAGGGCTGGCAAGATGGTTCAGTGGGTAAAGGAGCCCGAGGACTTTTTGTCATCCCCTTAGAACCCACCTAAAGGTGAGAGAACTGGCTTGAGCTGTTCTCTGACTGCCAAGCTTGCACGTGGCAGGTCTGCCCATCAACACATAGACACAGGAATCCATTTTTAAAAATTAAAATCACTTTTATTGTGCATACTATGTTTCCTGTAGCTTTATCGTAGTTAACCACTCACTGTTCAGCGCAATGACGGTACCTGAATCTAGCTGGTACACAACTGTGCCTTGCTCTTCTCCCACAATCTCTGGAACCTTTTCATTCCCTGTAGGTTGGTAGAAGTATTCTGGTTGAAGTGGAACCCACTCTGAAAGAAGATATTTTCAAAAGTACAGAGTAAGGAATGATATGCAGGACATAATAAAAATTAACATAAAATTATAATTACTCAAATGATTAATGTTGTTCATCCCAGCCTACTTCTCATTCCCGGTTTCCAGCCTGCTTATGAATTCCGTGTCATGCTTCCATCCATGATGACTATGGGCAGACACTGAGCAGGCAGCATGTCAAAGGGCAGCATGTGTCTAGCAAGCACAGGGTCCTGGGCTTGACTAGCCCTTGATACAGCTACAATAAAATCATGAATTTGTTTAAAAGTATGTGTGTGTGTTTGTATGTGTTTGTGTGTATATCTGTATGTTTGTATCTGTGTGTGTTTGTGTGTTTGTATGTGGGTGTGTTTCTGTGTTTGTATGTGTATGTGTTTGTGTGTGTGTGTGTGTACGGGAGCTCTGAGGATAGCTTTTGTGAGTTTGTTCTCATCTGTATGTTGAAGGCAGTGTCGCTTTGTTTCTTCCCTTGGACTGTGTATTCAAAGCTGGACCTTAGACTTGTAAACAATTCTGCCTCCATCTCCTAGCAGTGCTGGGATTACAGATGGATGCTGTCCATCACATGGAGCTCTTTAGATTGATTCTGGAGTTCAAATTCAGCGTGTCAGACTTGTATGCTAGCCATCCCAAACTCAATATAAATTTTAAATAGAACATTTAAAATATGCCAGAAAAGTTAATATAAGTGGTTGACCCTGGGTTTCTTTGAAGTAAAGGAAATGTGGTCAGATATAGGCTATTTAATTTTTTGAAAAAAAGATTTACTTATTTTATGTATGTGAGTACACTGTAGCTGTCTTCAGACACACCAGAAGAGGGCATCTGATCCCATTCCAGATGATTATGAGCCACCATGTGGTTGCTGGGAATTGAACTCAGGACCTCTGGAAGAGCAGTCAGTGCTCTTAACCACTGAGCCATCTCTCCAGCCCATTTTTTTGTATTTTATGTGTATGTATGTGTGTGGGGGTGAGTGTGAGTGTGTGCAGGTGCTTGTGGAGGGCAGAAGACCCCCAGGAGCTGGGGTTATAGGCAGCTGTGAGCCATCTGATGTGAGTGCTTAGACCTGAACTTGGATCCTCTGGAAGAGAAGCAAGAGCTTCTCTTGATACAACTTGACACACACTAAAATCATCTAAGAAGGAACCTTGATTGAGAAAATGCCTCTAAAAGAGTGGGCTGTGGGAAAGTCCATGGGGTGTTTTCTTAATTGGTGATTGATGGGGAAAGGCACAGCCCACTGTGGGTGGGGCCATCCCTGGGCTGGTGGCCTTGGGTTCCATAAGAAAGCAGGCTGAGCAAGCCATGAGGAGCAAGCCAGTAAGCAGCATGCCCTCATGGCCTCGGCGTCAGCTCCTGCCTCCAGGTTCCTGTTGTATTTTGAGTTCCTGTTCTGACTTCCATTGATGATGAACAGTGACATGGAAATGTAAATCAAATCAACCCTTTCCTTCCCAAGTTGCTTTGGTCATGGTGTTTCATCACAGCACTAGTAACCCTAACTAGGACAAGGCCTTAACAACTAAGCCATCTTTCCAGCCCCCAGAAACACAGTACATCCTGTGTTTCAGAGAAAATAAAGCCCTTTTTTTTTATCAGCAATAAATTTAAGAGTCAGCACATTTATCTTTGTAGCTCATTTTGTTTTAGCTCTCTACATAGCTCTGGCTGTCCTGGAACTTGATATGTAGACCAGGTTGGCCTTGGGCTCAGAAAGACCTGCCTGACTCTGTCTCCTAAGTGCTGGGATTAAAGACCCAACTGGTATACAATCTTCTGCATCATTTTTTTTTCCAGACAGAGTCTCACTCTGTAGCTCTGGCTAGTGAACAAAGACCTGAATTCAGAGAAACCTGGTCTTGAAAAGCAAAACCAAGCCGGGCGGTGGTGGCACACGCCTTTACTCCCAGCACTTGGGAGGCAGAGGCAGGCGGATTTCTGAGTTTGACGCCAGCCTGGTCTACAGAGTGAGTTTCAGGACAGCCAGGGCTATACAGAGAAACCCTGTCTCGAAAAACAAACAAACAAACAAACAAAAAAGCAAAACCAAAAACAAACAAAAGAAGACTGTATACCAAGAGCTCATATATAGGACCAATTATATCACAAAAGAAACCCCACAGGCCGAAACTGGAGCTCAGTGACAGACTCTAGTGAGCAAAGGCCTGGAAAACAGACCTAAGTATTTCTCCATGTGGCCTCTGAGAAGCTATCTTCCCATCCCTAAACGCAGAAGCATTCTAGTTCATGCTTTAGTGGTTAGTAGATGCAAACCCTGTCTTGTCATCTTCTTCCTCTTTCTCCTTCTCCTTCTCCTTCTCCTTCTCCTTCTCCTCCTCCTCTTCCTCCTCCTCCTCCTCCTCCTCCTTCTTCTTTTTTAAGATTTATTTATTTATTTTATGTATATGAGTACACTGTAGCTGTACAGATGATTGTGAGCCTTCATGTGGTTGTTGGGAATTGAATTTAGGATCTCTCCTCACTCTGGTGGGCCTCCCCCCCCCCCCCCCGCTCACTCTGGTCAGCTCTGTTCGCTCAGTCTCTGCTTGCTCCAACCCAAAGATTTATTTATTTATTTATTTTGGTTTTTTGAAACAGGGTTTCTCTGTATAGCCCTGGCTGTCCTGGACCTCACTCTGTAGACCAGGCTGGCCTCAAACTCAGAAATCCGCCTGCCTCTGCCTCCCAAGTGCTGGGAGTAAAGGCGTGCGCCACCACCGCCCGGCAGATTATTTAATTATTAATTTAAAAGTCAAGGCAGACAGCTCCTGAGAAATGATGTCTGAGGCACGGCTTCCACATGCACATAGCACATGTGCACATGTACTTGTGTATACACACATGACTCTAAACCCTATAGCCTTGTAATAAAGTAAGATAAAACAGCAAGAACACACACACACACACACACACACACACACACACACGAACTATTACCAATGTGATGAATGTTTTCCTTGATGACCTCACATTCTATTGGCCATCTTGGAGCCTGCAATGGCCCTCTACTAGAGAAACATGAGAAGAGTTCTCGGGGTTCTCGAAGACGTGGGTTTACTTCATCCAGCTCATCAAAAAGAAGCTGTCTGCTCCTAAGAAGTGGTGAACTCAGCAGAAGTGAGTCTGCAGGGAGGAAGAGGAAACACATGAGCAGCCTTCTCTTTAACCGTGAAGGATTTGCTATTCTCTTATAATAATCATCACTTTCAACACCATGTTAAAACACTAGCAATCTGGGTGGAAGAGTGTACAGGTTTAATAGCAGCTCTTAGGAGGCAGAGGCAGATAGATTTCTGTGAGTTCAAGGCCAGCACGGAGATTTCCAGGCTAGGTAAGAACACCAATAAAAAGGTTAAAAAAAAAATAGATTGTTTAAGATTACAAATAAAAATTATAAACTATTAAGTCAAAATTCTACATAATCTAGACTTTTGTTTTTGGTTTGTTTCAGTTTTTTGTTTTCTCAAAACATGGTTTCTCAGTATAGCTTTGGCTGTCCTGAAACTCACTCTGTAGACCAGGCTGGCCTTGAACTCACATAGATCTGCCTGCCTTTACCTCCTGAGTGATGGAATTAAAGGCATGTGCCACTACTATCCGGCTATATATATATATAAATTTATAAAATTCAAGTTAATAGGTCCAAGATCTTGCAACAGTGAGGACTTTCAATTCTCCTGTCAACATTATGGGGGAAAGGACAAAAACCCTCAGTAACTGTAGTGAAAGAAGCACACAGACCGGAAATCACTCTCCAGAACACAGGCAAAAATGCTGGGCATGGTGGCGCATGCTCATGAACATAACTCTTGAAAATGGCACTCACTCAACGTTGTCCTCCAGTCTACATAGACACACACACACACACACACACACA